>CAUYON010163062.1:0-12481 GCA_963573935.1 Arctocebus calabarensis | reverse complement strand
TTGCTGCCTCATGGGGCAGGGACTTGAAAGCTCAACTCTGATGCCACATTCAGGGACAAGTTATGAAAGTCTGATGGGCTAGAACACAGCCAGCAGAAAGTGGTTAAAGGGCCTGGGAAGCTCATCGAGTAGGGCACTGGCACCATATACCGAAGGTGGCGGGTTCAAACCCGGCCTCGGCTGAACTGCAAAACAGAAAAATAGCCGGGCGTTGTGGTGGGCGCCTGTAGTCCCAGCTACTCAGGAGGCTGAGGCAAGAGAATTGCCTAAGCTTAGGAGTTGGAGGTTTCTGTGAGCTGTGTGACCCCACGGCACTCTACCAAGGGCGATAAAGTGAGACTCTGTCTCTACAAAAAAAGAAACAAACAAGCCGGAAATTAATAACAAAATATTTTTTAAAACCCACTTAACCATTTAGAAATAGGCAATGTTTCAAATAACTTTTGGCCCAAAGAGCAAATCTAAGCTACAATTATAGACTATAAAGTAATGACATTTATAAAACTTGTTATATACATGTTATATTCAAAGCTGTACTTATAGGAAAATTCATTGCCTTAAATGGTTTCTTATTAAATAAGAATGATAATTGCAAGTTTTGCTGCTTGTAGTAACCTCTTTATGCCTCAGTTTCCTCATCTGTGAAATAGTAATGCTCATATCTATCTTAAAATTATTAACTGCTCATATGCACTGGTGAGTCAGGGCCTTATATTATAGCTATTTAATAATGGCAGCTGTTGTTATTATTATTACATCAATATTATTGCCTGAAGAAAGTAAGGTAGAAGAATGAATTAATAAAGATTAAAGCAGAAATAAATAAATTAGAAATAAAAAGAACATGAGACTTGGTAAGAAATTTAGGCTTTTTTGGGGGGTGGAGGAACAATAGGCAACTAGTCAAATATAAATAAAAAGAAAATTAAAAGACACAAAATTAGGCATAAAAAGACACATAACCACAGATGTGGAAAAAAATTAAACAGTTACCCAATGGATGCTGTGTTCAACTCATGCAGTTACACTGGAAATTTTATTTGAAATAGATGTCTTTCTCTGAAAGTAAACCTTACTAAATGTAACTTAAAATGAGGTAAAACGTCTGAACTGACCAATCACTATGGAATAAACCGAAAAAGTTCTCAAAGAATTATCTTTCTAAATGGTTTTAGATCTAGATGGTTTTTGCAGGTAAGTATTTTAAATTTTATTTATTTTTAAATTTTATTATTGTTCTTTCTTTATTCCAGGTTACTGTGAGGGTACATACGATTAGGTTTCATACATTGCTTTTGTGATGTGAATGTCCACATTGTAGTTGTGTCCTTCACCCAGGAAGTGTGCCGTACACCCATGAAATGTACCACTGGGGGGAACTTACCCAGCCCCTTATCCCTTTCCTCCCTACTTGAATTTAGTTTTTCTCTCATGCGAGCATGAGTTTGTTAATCCACTAGTTTGGAATTGGTACTGAGTACACATGATGCTTATTTTTTCATTCTTACGATGCTTTGCTTAGGAGAATATTTTTATTTTTATTATTTTTATTTTTAATTTTTTTACGTTTTCCCTCTTTCTTTGAGGGCAACAAAGAAGATGTTAATAATTACAGTCCAAAGCTTTCTTTCTATTTCTTCCCCTCTTCTATTTCTTTTACTAAGGCAGCAAAGAGAATTTTAACAATTACAGTCAATTTTTTTTTCTCTTTTCTTCTCTTTTTGTTCCTTTTCTTTCTATTTCTTTTCCAGGCAAACAAAGCAGATTTTAATGATAACAGTTAAAAAAAAATTCTGTTTTGTTTCTGCTTCTTCTCTTTTTTCTTTTTTTCTCTATTAAACCTTAGGGTCAACTCAACCTAATAGCCTAGAGTTAAGGTGAGAAAAGGTAAAGAGGAGAAAGGGAAAGGGAAAAAATAGAAAGAAATAGAAAATAAAAAGAGAAACCACATATGGGGAAGAACTAGCAAAAAAGCTCTGGAAACATGAAAAACCAGAACCAATGAACTCCACCAGGGGGATCACGATGAAGACGCTGTAGAAAATCCCAACCATAAAGAAAGATAAGATACAGAAAAGATCTTGAAAAGACAGATACAGAATTCAAACTATTGATGACTATAGATCAAATAAGATGAATGGAATTGAAGAGAAAGTGGAAAACCAGCAAAACGAAGTCCAAAATTGTCTCAAGAAATAAACAAAAAGATAAAGTCAGCAAGGATCTGGATACAATTAGGAAAGATATAATGGAGCTTAAAGAATTGAAAGTGGCATTCAAGGAGTTTCAAACACAGCAGAGAGTTTCGGCAACAGGTTAAACCATGGAGAAGAAAGAATCTCAGAACTCAAAGACAAGGTATTTAAAATTTTAAAGGAACAGATTTCATTTGATTTAAATTATTCAAGAGAAAAGTACCATATGGAAAGCTTCCCAATTAGTTTAATAACGCTTAAAAGATCCTCATGAAAAAATGCAAAGAAAACAGAAAGAAAGGAAAAGTAGGCATTAATATTTTTTATGGATATAGAAGTACATGTTTTAAATGAAATATCAGTTCAGGAAATGCCAATCTAAGGAGACTATTAAAGAAAAAAAGAATAATTCACTATATGGCCTTCTCTGGCTCATGCCTATAATCTCAGCATTTTGGGAGGAGGAGAAGGATCACTTGAGGCTAGGAGTTCAAGTCCAGGCAAGACAACATTCTCTGTCTCTACAAAGAATAAAAATACAAAAATTAGCTGGGCATAGTGGTGCACACCTGTAGTCCCAACTACTTGAGCCCAAGTGTTTGAGGTGTGCTATGATCATGCCACTGCACTCCAGCCTGGGTGACAGAGGGAGACTTGTCTTATAATAATTCACTATAGTCAAGAAAGTTATTTTAGTAATGTAAGGATGTACAGGTGAAACCTACTAAATGTAGATTATAAATGTCTGTGCACAATAACTAAGAAAATGCCATGAATGTCAACCAGTTTGATGAAAATATTTCAAATTATATATAAAACCAACACATTGTACCCCATGATTGCATTTATGTACACAACCATGATTTAATAAAAAAAATTAGGAAATTTATTTATTCATCCAGTGTTTGTTTAACCAAGACTTAAACGTGCCTGATAGTAGGGATGCTCTGAGGGATCAGTTCTTATCTTGTTACTTAGCCAAAGAAAACATTCAATACATTTTAGATATTCCTATTCTTGTTCTTAGTTTTACTCATCATCTTCTTTTTATGGACCCGAATCATCATAGGCTAGTGAGGGTGATGCCGAAGATAGTAGGGGAGAACTGAAAGGAGTGTGGAATGTGTGTCTGAGTGTGCGTAGGTTTGAGGGAGTATTCTAGAGAGGTAAGAAAATCTAGATAATGTATAGACAATGTTTATGAGCTTGAATTTTATCCTAAGAGCAACAGGAGAGCTACTAAAGCAAAAGTGTCATGGTCAGATTTGTGCTGTAGAATGATCACTGGGACTAGAATACAGAGAATGGCTTGGAGAAAAAGCAAGGCTAGAAGCAGGAAACTGAGTCCGGAGGCTGCTGTGACAAGCCAGGTGATTATCACAGGGGATGATCCAGGCCGCCATATTGGACCATGTGAATAGTATCCCTGGAACTGTGCTGTCCTAGCCATGATGGGAACTGACCCAGGGTTGCTTGTCCTGAGAATAGAGAAAAGTGGGTGGAAAATTCCAAAACACCTGGGGAAAGCTGACATTAAGGAAGACATCTAAAAATGTCAACCAATAGGGGATGGATTTACTGCTGATGAAATGCAAATAATGGTACACTTTCGAAATGACTTAAAATAAATATATTTAAGATCTTAAAAAAGATAAAGAATGAATAGTATCTATCAGTGGATAAATTGTTATATAGGGAAATGAACCAAGATCACACGAGTATAAAAGGAAAGCCTGTGGCTCAAAGGAGTAAGGCGCTGGTCCCATATGCCGGAGGTGACGGGTTCAAACCCAGCCCAGGCCAAAAACTGCAAAAAAAAAAAAAAGGAAAGCAATTGGAATTATTATAAATAAAAAAATAATGGGTGGGGATAAAATCTAGTCTGTTCAAAGAATGAATTTGTGAATTGGGAACCAGTTCCAAGGAATTCACCCAGAACACAGAACAGTTAAAGAGATGAAGTGTATGAAAAAGAAGATAAGATACTGGCTAATAGACTGGGAGGCCCCAGCATTTGTCTCCAAAGAGTTCCAAAAGGAAAGAAAAGAGAGATTGGTGAACAAATACTCACAGAGGTAATAGCTTTGAAGATGTTTCAGAATTTAAGAAATTGTACACCATGGGGCTGAGCACAATTTTAAAACAAAATAATACTTCTCGACTTGTTGAAGTAAAACATCAGAAATCAAAAATTTAAAAAATGTAAAAGCTACCTGGGGATAAAGACAAATTATTTATGAAATAATGACAACTAGTCTGAGAACAGATTTCTTTTTAGCTATGTTAGTTGTTGGAAGACAAAGAGACAATATCTTTAAAGTGTTTTAAAGAAAAAAAAAATCCTCTTACCTTGTAATTCTAACTCAGAAAAATTATCAGCAAATAAAAGATAAAACTGTTTTGGACATAAGAAAAATGAAGGGAGTATGATACCACTCACAGATTCTCCCTGAAAGAATTACTAAAAGATGTACTTAAGCCAGAAGAAAAGAGAACCCAAAAGAAAAGATTTAATTAAGAAGGGACAAGAAATAGGTAAACTGTTGGTACATTTAATTTCTGATTGGAAAAGTAATTTTTGCAAATTTTAAAAGAGACTTGAAATCCTAGAACTTTGGGAGGCTGAGGTGGGAGGATCAGTTGAGGTCAGGAGTTAGGGACCAGCTTGAGTAAGAGTGAGACCCCATTCTACCAAAAATAGAAAAATTAGCTGGGTATGGTGGCACATGCCTGTAATTGTAGCTACTTGGGAGGCTGAGGCAGGAGGATTGCTTTGAGCCTGAGAGTTTGAGATTGTGGTGAGGTATGATGATGCTACTACACTCTGAGGTCACAAGGTGAGACTCTTATCAGAAGAAAAAAAAAAGGCTTGAACTAAATTTATAAACCAAAGTGGCAAGGACAGTGGGAAGGGAAGACTTCAGTGGATAAATGGATAAAGCAGACTTCTTTTTTCCCCCCTCATTTTTCCCCCTGAAGAGAAAGATTACAGTTTTAGAATTTCTTGGAAAATAATATTTAAATATGAGTATTGGAAGATATAGAAATACAATCTAAAGCTCCAAAATTAGAAGAGGGATAAGAAAGGAACAAAAAAAGCAAAAAGAAAACAAAACCCCCATCATTTTATTCAACTGAAAGAAGGGAAGGAGAAAAAAAAAATGACAAAGGAAAGAAAGCATAGAGAATAGAAAATGTAAAATGATAGATTAGAAATATGTTAATAATCACAGCACATATAAATAGATTAAATTAGCCTATTAACATAATCGGATTATCAGATTGAATTGAAAATATAGCTATATTCTGTTTACAAGAGATGTAACTAAGGAAAAATGATGTGGATGAATTCAAAACAAAGGAATGGGAAAAGATATGCTGGGAAAATACTAACCCAGAAAATTGGCATAGCAATATTAGTATGACAAAATAGAATTTCAGCACAAAAGCATAGTTCTTCCTCACTTCTGATGTTTCCTGGAGTGTGGCGGGAACACTTTTGTGTAACACCCTGGCTCTTTTTGCCCTCTCTGATTGGTGTATTTATAAGCAAGAACTTGGGTCCCCGCCCTCCATGGTCTTTTATACTAGTGTTACCTGAGGAGCCCTCTTGACCCTGCTCAGCACTACTGGTGGGTAAGTTTGGCTCATTCTGGGGTTTAGTAAGACCTATTTCATCTTCACACTAAGCTATGCACTCCCACTGTATTAGTAACAAAGGAGCTATTTTGACTCCCAACGCCTTACTCTGTCATTTTTTTTTGTTTCTGAATTCGTTCATAACCTGGACAGGGAAAGAAAGATGTCTTTTACTAGACTCCCTCAGAGGCCTCAGCCTACATGATGATCAAGAGAATAGTTCACCCAGAACATCTAACAGTCATGAACTTGTACTTAGTAATATGGTCTTGAGATTAAAAAAGCAATAGTTACAAGTCCTCAGTTATAGTAGGAGACTTTGATAACATCTCTCAGAAACCCATGGATTAAGTGGGAAAAATTAGGAAAATATAGAAAATTTGAATGATACAATTAACAAGTTTGATCTTGTCACATCTATTCCTGCTTTCATCAAAAGAAAAAATTATTTTTTGAAGCCCACTTGGAAGTGAAAAATTAAAAAGTCCATGTATTAAGTCAGTACATTTCAAATAATGAATATCATATAGATTATGTTACTCGAATATAAAAAAATTGAAGTATAAATCCATTAAAATACTGAAGGGAAAACAGTCTCATGTTTGGAAAGTTAAAAAGAGCCCTTTTATATAACTCATAGGCTAAAGAGGAAATCACAAAAGAACTGACAAAATATTTAGAACTAAATGACAGTGAAATACTACCTATCAGAATGTGTGGGATGTACTTAAAGCGGTATGCAGAGAGAGATATAGTTCTAAATGCATTTGTAAAAAAGAAGAAAGATTAAATAAGTACGTATGTAGGTCAGGAGATTAGAAAAAGAATAGCAGAAAAACCCTTGATTGAAAATGTAAGGAAGGGGCAGCACCTGTGGCTCAAAGGAGTAGGGTACCGGCCCCATATACTAGAGGTGGTGGGTTCAAACCCAGCCCCAGCCAAAAACTGCAAAAAAAGAAAATGCAAGGAAGCAAATAAAATAGACAAGAATAGACTACTGAAGTAGAAAGCAAAAATGAAAAAAAAAAAATAGAGATGATCAACGAAATCAAAAGCTCTCTCTCTGAAAATACTAATAAAATAGGTGCACTTCCAGCTAAGACTGATTAAGGAAAACAAATAAAAGATATGAGCAAATAAATAGTATTATAGCAATGAAGGTGGGGACATAGCTAAACTAAAGATGAAGTCCTGGGAGGATTTCTAAAACAACTCTGTATTAGTCAATTTGATGAATACTTTTGTAGAAAAACATAAATTACCTAAATTGACCCAATAAGGAATAGAAAACCTAAATGTTCTCTGCTAAAGAATGTGAATTGGTAGCAAAAAGTATCCTCCTATAAAAAATAGTAGGCCGAGAGATGTCACAGACGGGCTTTAGTGAACCTTTAAGGAATGGAAAAATACAAATTATTTCAAAGGATGAGAGGCTACCCAGCAATTTTACAAGGCTGGAATAGCATCTTGTTATCAAAACCTGGCAATGGAAGTATAAGAAAAAAACCAAACAAACCGGCCAGTGTTGCTTTTGAACATAGATGTGACAATTTAAATAAAATACACTGGTTTGCCCTTATTCATGGGAAGTACATTCCAAGACTCCAGTGGATACCTAAAACCTCAGATAGTCCTCAAACTGATCGCCATCAACAGGGAAACATTTCTGTTCATGTCTTTTACCCACAAATTAAATGCCTTTTCCATATCTAAGTACTTATCATGCACTGTGGCTGTTAACTTTTGTAGTTCCACATACGACAGCAAAATTAGCATGCATTTCTTTTTTCTTTGTTGCAGTTTCATGGATAGAAGATTTGTTCTTACTATAGATCTTAACAACCTCAGCATATGACTTTTTTTTCTTTTCCTTATTAAGTTGAGAATGTTCACCTTTTCACTTAAAGGAAGCTTCTCTTTCCTGCTTCTCTTTGGCATATCTGAATTGCCAGCATCACCACTCTTGAGCTATTGTTAAGTAAAATAAGGGTTCTTGAACACAAGCACTGTGGTCCTGTGACAGTTGATCTGATCATGGAGATGGTTGCTAAGTGACTCTTGGACAGGGACTGTGTTCAGCGTGGATAATCTGGACAAAAGGGATGGTTCATGTCCTGAGTGTGATGGAGCAAGCCAGAGTGGGATAGTGTGAGGCTTCATTATGTTACTCAGAATAGCATACATTTTAAAAGTTATGAATTGTTTATTTTTGGAATTTTCTATTTAATATTTTTGCACCATGGTTGACCATGTATAACTGAAACAATGGAAAATGAAATCATGGGTAAGTGGCTTGGCACTGGTAGCTCAGCGGCTAGGGCGCCATCCACATCCGCCAGAGTTGACAGGTTCGTATCCAGCCCGGGCCTGCCAAACAACAGTGACAACTACAACCAAAAAATAGCCGAGTGTTGTGATGGGTGCCTGTAGTCCCAGCATCTTGGGAGGCTGAGGCAGGAGAATTGCTTGAGCCCAGGAGTTGGAGGTTGCTGTGAGCTGTGATGCCACAGTACTGTACCCAGGGGCACAGCTTGAGGCTCTGTCTCAAAAAAAATAAAAATAAAAAATAAAAAAAAAAGAAATCATGAGTAAGAGGGTACTACTATATTAATAAATTAAATTCAGCAGGATATTAAAAATAATATATCAAAAGCAAGTGGAGTTTTACTTATGGAATAAAAAGACGGCTCGACAGAAATGTAATTCACCAGGTTAACAGATTAAAAACCATGTGATTATCTCAGCAGATGCAGAAAAGCATTCAGCAAAATTCAACACTTTCATAATGTGCTAAATGAATCAGGGGAACAGGCTAAATTTAGAGTCCTATGGTGAATCCCTTTATAAAGCAAACTCGATCCACTTATATGTTGAGTAAATCTGTATTTTCAAACATTAGAGTTTCTTTTCATAAAGGTTCAATTGTGTGGCGAAACACAAATAGGGGCTGTGTTTAATTCTTTGGGAGAACACAAAATACCAAAAATTAATGGTGACCTTGAAGGTGGCCATTTGTATTTTTAAGTGGCAGATTTACCAGGGATGTTCTTTAAGTATCCACCTCCCATGGGGAACCTAAGTAGGATTGCGTCTTCCCACCAATTGGGTAGTACCCAACACATGGGTTTGAGGCAGATCTGACCCAGGGAGACCTGCAGCAAGTGCCCCTGCCTGGGGTGGTCCCAGCCTTCCTTATGACTCTTTCTTGTGAATGCCCTTCTCTCACCGTATCCACATATGCAGGTCCAAACTGAAGACGGTGCACGAGCGGATCCCCTTGGCGGGACTGAGCAAGTTGCCCAGCGTCCCTCAGATTGCAAAGGTAAAAGCCACCCCCTGAGAGCAGGTTCCTTGCTCTGTGAGCCCAGGGCTAGCCTCTGGGGGTGGGGTGCAGGCTTGTCCCAGGTAGGCACTGCCCTTGGAGAGGCAGAACCACTTTACTCTTTGGCCCTTGACTACATAGATGTCGGTGGGGGAACACTTGGCAGATGCCTCCATCTTTCCTGCACCCTCCCCAGCTCACCCTGTTGCTGTTGTTGCTTGTGAGGGCTTTAGCACGTGAAGGGGCTGGCGAGAGGGTGGCCAGGAGAGCCTTCATGGCAGAAGAGAGGGCTGAGCTGGGCTGATGGATGATCCAGATTGAGCACCCTCTTTAGTGAGGAGCTGTCAGCCCAGCAGAGGGACCCATGTCACTGCTTTAGGATACTGGGACCTTGGGACCAAGTTTGCAAAGTAGAGTGAGAAGGATATTCTGCTGGGTTGGGGTTGGCACTCTGGGAGCAGGAATGCCGGGTACAGTGTGCTGAATCCCCTTGGTAGGAATAGGGGGTGGTTGACTTTTTGGCATTGACCTCAGGTCAGAACGGAGACAGGTCTCAGGCTTCATGTTGTCCCTCCCCTGGCTTTATCAGGAAACCCTAGAAAGATTAGTTGGCTTAGCTGGGTGTATGTTAGTGAGCAGCAGAACCCGTCTGAGAGGAGCCCAGGTGTACACCGTGGATGTGGTCCCTGAACTGTGTGTTTCTCTCCCTGCTCAGGCTTTCTGTGACGACGCAGTGGGGCTGAAATTCAACCCTGTCCTGTACCCCAAGGTGAGGACCTTCATGGGCTCTGCAGCTGGGCCTGGGGTTACACGCCTGTGGCTCTCTGGGGACCTTCTGTGCATCATGGTGGGGTTTTGTAAGGTCTCCACAACAAACCTCCGAGTCTCCCTCTCTTTCTGTCCACCCCTTTACTGGTCCACTGAGAACCCATCCTCAGCCACGTTAGGCTTCTGGTCCAGTTGAACTGGTCTTGAACCTGTTGTGAAGGGGGCAGAGGACGGCAATGTTATTCCTCCTCTACCCCACCCCAGTTGGACCTCCCTGAGGCCGGTGCTGGGGTGGGACATGATTCTACTGCTGGGGGCAGGCACAGATCCAGCTTGATGTCATGGAGGGGTTCAGTATTCTCTAGAAGGCAGAACTCACTGAGAAGTACGTGGGTCATTATGAAAGTTTTGAGATACACCAGAATCATGAAATGTAAAATCCACGTGGATGGAAACCAATGAGGCGCTCCCAGCAACATCAATTAACCAAACAAAGTTGAAATTTGCTCATGTGACTCAGAAAGGACGCTGTCAGCTGTGTTTCTTGGAAGTGAAATAATGAACCATAACATAACCTGTCTCAAAACTTAAGTAGTGACCTATGTAAAAGGCCAGACATGGGGAACATGTGGCTCCCCATTGCCCATGTTTCCACAGCTCTGGGGCCACTCAAGCCTTTGTCCAGCCTTTGTTAATAAACTGGCTGGTTCTCTGTTATCAGTTTCCTTAGGATGGGTCTGATTCTGACCCCAGTTCTGATATAGGGGAGACGAGCAATAATAACAAAACAATTCAACAAACCCACTCAAGAATGATGATGGCATGACAGCACTTAAATCACCTCCAGACAGTTTGAAATTGGCCACAGGACAAGCCCCAGTGCTCATCAACTGTTTGTGAGCCAGGAGGCTGGAGGGAGCAAACGCAAGAAGAGCCATGCGTCTGGGCGTCCACTGTGGGCAGTGCTGGGGCCGGATCTGCCTATTCCCTGAGTCCTGGCTCTGACAACCAGAAACAGTGGGATGAGATGTCTTGGAGGAAGACAAGCCCTGTCTCAGTTGAGACATCCAGAATATCCTGGAATAAATGCCTTAAATGTTCACGATTGGGCACGATACTCGTAGAGCTCCTGTCTTCCCATCTGCAGTGGCAGAGTTCTCTCCTGTGCAGAGCCCTTCTCTTGGAAGCCCCCATTTATTTATTTATTTATTTATTTATTTATTTATTTATTTATTTATTTATTTAGAGACAGAGCCTCAAGCTGTCACCCTGGATAGAGTGCTATTGCATCACAGCTCACAGCAACCTCCAATTCCTGGGCTCAAGCGAGTTTCCTGCCTCCATCTCCCAAGTAGCTGGGACTACAGGCGCCCGCCACAATGCCCGGCCATTCTTTGGTGCAGCCGTCATTGTTGTTTGGTGGGCCTGGGCTGGATTTGAACCCGCCAGTTCAGGTGTACGTGGCTGGTGCCTTAGCCTGTTGAGCCACAGGCGCCGAGCTGGATGCCCCCTTTTAACTGTTTGGTATCTGTAGAAACTACCAGGAATATGCTGCATACCACTGGACATTTTCTACCATCCAGTCTGACTTCCCTTTTATAATTAGAACTGAATAAGTGAGGTTTAACCAGACATCAAAACCCCATTATAAAGGGTGAACTTAACCACAGGTTTGGCAATTTTGGTTGTCAAATCATATCTACTGAGAGGTTCGATGATGTTTATTTGCATAGTTCTTTATAACTTGGAAAGCCTCCAGCTTTGGTAATAATGGAAGAGCAGCTGTATTTTCATGTTTTCTATATTTGAAGGACTGCTGAGTCCGGCTGGGATGTTAATCTGGCTGCGATGTGTGCATGTGTGTGTTTTTGAAATCTGCAGAGTTTAGGACGTGCCTTGGAAGGTCTTCACTAGCCTGATGCCTCTTCTAGGCAGAGCAGCTGTTCCTCCCCTTTGACTCATCCTCAGCAGGAGTGGAGGGCTCTTTACAGGTTGGGCAGCGGTGCGTTGGCTGTGGGAGCTGAGAAATGTTCACTTCCTCAGGGCCCTGAGAACCTCTGAGATCTAAGTGGGTGGCAACCTAATGTGGGCCACTTATTCCAGCCACCAAGTGGTGCCTGGTTTGTTCTTCCCCTACGATGTGGTTGCATCCTTCCTTTTTATTGCAGAGGGCATCCCAAAGGTATTCCTAGATTTTCTTCTCTTTCTCAATATAGTGGTTCACCTCTGAGCTTTCTGGAGGGTAACATCGATAATGATGATGCTGTGGACGATACCTGCTTTGTGCTCATTGAATCTTCATAACTATACTTCTCCATTTAACACATGGAGAAACTGAACCCTTGAGTAGTTAAGAGACTCAGTCAAAGCTAAGTAGGTAAAAGAAGCAAAGCAGCAGATTCAAAACCAGAGGTTTTTTTTTTTTTTGAGACAGAGCCTCAAGCTGTCACCCTGGGTAGAGTGCTGTGGCATCACAGCTCACAGCAACCTCCAATTCCTGGGCTCAAGCGAGTCTCCTTCCTCTGCCTCCCAAGTAGCTGGGACTACAGGCGCCCGC
>CAUYON010163059.1:0-21925 GCA_963573935.1 Arctocebus calabarensis | reverse complement strand
GCTACCTCTGGCACATGGGGCCGGCGCCTTACTCCTCTGAGCCATAGGCACCACCCAGGACACATTCTTTATTGGGAATTCTTTAAAGGGAAATGCTACTTAACACCAAGGACACATTCTTTATTGGGAATTCTTTAAAGGGAAATGCTTTATTAGATAATACCATCATTATGTGAACATCATACAATATACTTACACAACCCTAGCAAACATCATAAGAGTGTACTTACCAAACCTAAATGATGTGCTCCTATGGTCCCCAACACCCAGGTCAGGGACCAGGACAATCTGTGGGCCATTAGGAATCAGGCCACAGGAAGTAAGAGGCCTGAAGTGAAGCTTCCAAGTGAAGCTTCATCTCTATTTACATGTGCTCCCCATCCCTTGCATCACCACCTGGGCTTCACCTCCTGTCAGATCCCCATCCACATACTCCTCCTTCCTGTGGAAAAGTTGTCTTCCATGAATCTAGTCCCTGGTGACAAAAAGGTTGGGGACCACTGATGTACCTACTGCACTCTTAAGCTTTAAGGCAGAGCCTGTGACTCCTAGGCTACAAATGTGTGCAGAGTGTTACTCTACTTATGTCATAAGGAATTATCACACTGTGGTAAGTACAGGGTGGCTATAAAGTTAAATCACACACAAACTTTATGGCCAACTGGTATTTGTGTATCAAACATATCTAAATATAGAAAAGGTACAGTAAAATATGGTAGTTTTTTAGAACAGTGATTTTCATCTGGTGTGCCATAAGAGGATCTTAGATGTGCTGTGAAAATTTTTAAGGTCATTAATTAAATTACTTTCAAAAGAAGTTCAAAGCACACTAAGTATATTCTTTTACTCTCTTCTTTTTTTGAACAACATAATTGAAGTGTGCCATGGAAGTTTAACTATAGGTTCAAGTGCACCATGAGATAAAAAAAGGTTGACACAGGTGTAGAAGATTAAACGTGTCTGGAAGGAATAAACATTGCTCTAGTGGAGTCAGTGAGTGAGTGTGATTGAGTGTGAAGGCCCACTAGAATATTACCCCTCATCACTACAGACTTCATCAACACTGGACACTTAGGATACACTAAATTTAAAAGAATGTTTTCTTTAATAATAAATTAATCTTAACTTACTGCAACTTTTTTTATTTTATAAACTTTTTACTTGTTTTTTAACCTTTTTATCCTTTTATAATAATGTTTAGCTTAAAACACAAACACATTGCACAACTGTACAAAAATATTTTTTGCTTTATATGTTTAGTCCATAAACGTTTTTTTCATTGTAATTTTTTAAAATTTTTTCTTTTTTTTACTTTTTAAACTTTTGTGTTAAACACTAAGACAAACACAGGGTCAGGATCATCAGTGTCACTGTCTTCCACCTCCATATCTTGTCCCACTAGAAGGTCTTCAGGGGTGGTAACATGCATGGAGCTATCATCTCCTATGATAACAATGCCTTCTTCTGGAATACCTCCAAAGGATCTTCCTGAGGCTGTTTTACAGTTAACTTTATTTTTTGCAAATAAAAGGAATACATTTTAAAATAATTATAAAAGTAAGGCATAGTAAACAAATAAACCAAAAACATCAGTATTTATTATCATTATCATGTATTATATACTGTACATAGCTATATATGCTAGACTTTGACACAACTGACAGCACCGGGGGTTTGTTTAAGCCAGTGTGACCAAAACACATCAGGAATGTGCTACCCAACCACATTATGATGGCTAAATGATGGCAGTTTCTCAGCTACAATCTTAAGGGGTCACAGGCAAATATGCAGTTTGCCATTGCATGAAACACCATTATGAGGCACATGACGATATGTTTCTACTATAACAAAAATAGCAAGTCATAGTGAAGAGGTCCTCAATTCTCTAACACAAAAGGAGGCAAATACTTATGTGCAAAATATAATCCACCTCCTATATCTTATTTCCTCTCTCTGTAAAATAAAACTCATAATAATAGGACCCACTTCATAAAATTATTAGAAAGATTAAATAATTTTGTATCTGAAAACATTTAAAATGGTGCTCAGAATACAGTAAATTCTCATTAAATGTTATCTATCCAATAGCAATACTAGAACTCTTTTTTTTAACCTCAGGGGTGTTTGAAGAGCCCGTTATTAATGTTTTTGTTATAGATACTATGTGAAAAGAGAGAAGTCATATTAAGTACCATACAAAACTAAGAAGTTTTATTACATTAATCACAGGCAATAATGCAGACGTGTGCCCTCCACTCGTCTCCATGGAGATGCTCATTGAGAAGGCTTTGAAGGGTGTTATTAGCAGGACAACATACCTTGGAGATATCATCATCAATAGCAAAATAAATTATTTATGAAGCCCCTATTAGACATGAAGGTCAGCATATAAAATGTGAAGATGAGCAAGATCTAGCCCTCTATCTGCTTACAGCCTGGTTAGAGAGACCTCCTTTATTCATGTGCCTTACCTAAGTATACCAGGTAAGGCCTGCTTCGGTGGTAGCAGAGGTCACAGCTGCTCCTGGATGTCAGAAGAAATACTCCTGAGAGCCACAAGCTGGGAAATAACTCTCAGAGAACAAAACACTTGAACCATCCCTTTAAGGAGAGAAGAATTCAGAGGACCAGACTAGAAAAGAAAAAATAAAGAAAGAAAACAGAGACAGTTCTTCCATTTTCAGGAAAAACTGAAATCCTGAGAATGTGCAAGAGATGTTGTCAATTGGTGTGATGAAAAGAAAAGGAGAAACAAAACAAAATCAGGTTTCCTGGCCCTTGGTACCAGATGGGATTCTGGTGTCTATATGTTTGGGAATGCCCCCTCTTCTGCTAGTGTACTAAGTCTGTTTCCTTTAAGACTTCATCTTTCTCCCTACATCTGTTTTTTAATCTCCTGAAATCTATGCCATATAAAATGCATTGTAGTTCAGTTGCTATAATATTTATCACTTATGAACATCTATTATGTGTCTTTATATAAACACTTTTTCCTTTAATCCTCATAACATCCAGTGATTTATTTAAGATGATCCCCAAAGTCACCTACTAAGGGGCTGGATCACTATTCGGACCCAAGCACTTTTGTCTCAATGCTCAAGGCTCTTTTCCGTATCAGTGTACCCTTTCCCATTAGGATAGAGGGCAAAGTCTGTGTGTGCACATATGTGTGTGAAGGCCATAAGCATATTCATATTCATACTCATATTCCCCTGCTTTGACATGGGCACAATGCCCCAGGAAATCCCTTCATTGGATCAAATGCTTCCTCCCACTTGCTAAATGTCTATGCATCTGACCCTCATTCCTAATGCTGTTGATTGATTGCAAGGGAGTTGCTAACTCTGAAGGATACGGGAAATTGTAAGAGTAATTTCCTCATTCGTTTATTTCAAAGCAACTGATGATTGTGCACCATGGTCCCATTTGGGGGGGATAATGAGATGAAGTGATCTAGGCAAGGACAGTGGATTGCATGGAACCTGCTTGGAGGGCAGAGAGAACTGTTAGACCTCAGGTGTCTCATCAAGGATAATGGGGAATACCTAAATTCCTATGTGTGTCAGTGGTTCCATCTCTCTGGTGAGAGCAATTTAGCAACAGCCAAGTAATTCTTGCTGTCAGACAGTTGTCCTAGTCCTTTAATATGAACCCAAGATCAGATGGGAGAAGACCTGTAAGTCGTTGCTAATATGATTTCCTTTATTTCCCACCTTCTTTATTAAGCTTTGGGTACATATGGGTGTGTGTGCCTGTACATGTACACACATACACAATATTCCATGAATTTATTCTCTGTACTAAGATTTCATAAGCTCATTAAGATCATGATTTTGTCCTCCCCAAATTTTGTTCTCTAGTGCCTAAGATCTAACTGGGACTTTATGAAAATTTATGGAGGGAAGAAAGGGAAAGGGAAAAAGAAATCTATTGGACAGCACCAGTGGCTCAAAGGAGTAGGGCACTGGCCCCATATAATGAGGGTAGTGGGCTCGAACCTGGCCCTGGCCAAACTGCAACAACTAAAAAAAAAAATATATATATATATATATATATATGTATATATATGAAAGGAAAAGTATAGAATTTAGGAAACGTATTTTAGAACCCAATACTTGACCCCCCCATGATACTTTATTTTAATTATAACATCACATCCTCTGCATCCTCACCTCTCTCTATCTTAGACCACTGCAAATCTACCCACCCATCTGCTTAAATTACCACAAAAGCAGAAGACACAGAAACACAGTGGGTGAGCCAAGCAAAGTGAGAACCTGGAGAGAGTGAGACAGGGAAGGAGGCAGAGGTAATTTAAATGACATATCAAGCTCACTCTTATGGGTGATGGAGACTTGATTTTTCTCAGATATTCTGAAATGTACTATTCCCCATAATTGCCAGTTAGAGCAAGAGAAACAGTGAAGCTCCACAGCCCAGTTGCTTAATGATTATCACAAAGGATATAAACTCCAAGTACAAGTCTGGGTCTCAACATGGTTGTAAAGATTGAGTAGACCCCTTCAAGCAACCCACAGGCCAAGGGCAAAAAGATCCTATGCTACAAAGCAAGAAATGAACAATGCAGCTGAAACTTGGAGAGGTCATCTGAGACATAAATCTAAGAAGTCCAGGACAGTCTACCCCATGAGCCATGTGGATCTGTTTATGCTTGACATAAATTCTGGCTATCACAAAGCCTTTAGGATGGAGGTAAGCTCAATCTTCACAAAAGACTCAAAATGAAATGGTCAGTGAAACAAGTTACAGACTTTGATCCTAAAACTAGTCCCAAATGCATAATTTATATTCATCACTCCTATTTCCACCATTCATTCCAATGTTCCTTACCCTCAGCAAGAACTTTGGTGGGTCTAGGTGTTCTTCTGTTAGGGTGACACAAATCTTTTTTCCTGAGAAGTTTCATCTTGTGACTGCCTTACATTCAGCAGTCTGAGTTTACTGCAAGTGGGCATTCATCGTTTTCACCGAGCATGGAAACACCAGAGCCACCCCAGTGAACCACTGAACTATATAGATAATCCCCCAGCAATTATTTGTAGTAATGATGTTATTTACCCATAATAATCAGAATCAATTATGTCCCAGTGGAAGAAATTACTCACCCTTCCATGCACATGTTTTCTGTTCTAGGAAATAGAACCTGCGAACCAACCATGACTAAGGTTGCATAGATGGAAAAGAAATTCCACAAGTGGATCTTTAGAGTGATTATAAGAGAGACCAAGCCAACTTTCATCCCTTGGTTCCTTGGCTTGTGTTTCTAGCTACTGGGACAAAGTATCATAAAATGTTATCCCACTGAACATACTAAGTCACAGAGGAGAGTGCTCCAGCTCCACAGAGTTTATCCTCAAACTGTCATCTTAACTGACTTTTTAATAGGCCATTTCATCATTTCATGAAGCCAGATAATTCTTTGTGATAAGAAATATGATGGGACCAGTGATTTTCATGGTTATGTACATCTTTCCCATTTTCTCAGACTGGTAAAATGCCCACTCCTAAAAAAAATTAAGTGTGGTTATGTTGAGGAAAAGAGAAGGCATGTGTGGTTGATCCTGAGAATTTATAATAATCAGCTCTATATCCCCTGAAGGTATGAATAATACAACAGGCCTCAGGCACAGAAAACAACCAAGGCAACTCAGTTTTGGGATTGAGATAACAAAGATGAGCGACCAGCAATCATAACAGAGCCACTGGGCCCCACCTTATCCATATTTCTATGTATGTGCTCAACAAGGACATGGAAAGACAGCAGAGCCACTAATCTTCTTGTCTCCAGCTTGTCTTGGATGTGAAACCAGCTTAGTATTTTAATCCACAGATACGGACAAATCGGACAAATCATGTACACGTCCATGAGGACCAAGGGAAAGCAAAGGCAGAAAATCAAATAAATTGGGTGGTGCCTGACATTTTGTGCTTATACCGAACTCAGTCACCAATCTGTTCTTAAGATCTGTTCCCTTTTTGAAGTTTGCCTTCTCCACCTTTGGTTCCAATTTTCTATCTAGAGTGAATCTCACTAATGCCTGTGGGCTGCTGGGCAGTATTTCCCGTGAGTTGCTGCCTTTCTCAGGCCAAAGCCTTCCAATGATCAGAAAAAATTTCTCTATCTCCTCTTGTTTTAAAGCAGCCCATCTTTGTGGCATGCCCCCTGAGTTCTTCTCCCCCATGGGAGAATAACCTTCAGGAAGCAGAGATGGCTATTAATCAGTGACCCCAGAAGTAGATCAAGGATTTCACTCTCACTCTGACTATCACCCATGCTCCCTTCTCTCTGAGAAAACTCACCACTCATGGGCATCTCTCTCCTTCCTCTTCTGACCAGTGCTTCACTTCAGCCTTGTGTGTCTCCCGTTTTACATTAGAGTATAGAAAATTACAAGCCATTTCCAACAGAAAGGACAGAAGGACTTTTCTCACAGGTCTAAGAGAGGGATTTGGAGGAGGAAACACCAAAGTCTTTCAACATGGATCGGCCCTCCTAGAATCCTTGGGTTTTAATTAATGATGTCCTCAAAGTAACTGTTGCTATCTGGAAATCACGAAGATAATAGGTTTTCTTAATACCTGACTTTTCTAAACTTGCTAGCTCTGATAACTTCCATCTTTTCTTGGAACTGAAACCTTTTGACCTTACTTTGCAGATCCCATGCCCTTTCCTGGTGCTGACGCTCGGCGCATCAAAGTAACCACCTCTAGAGAACAGCAAGGGCCTCTTCCAGTGGCTTCTTCAGGCTTAACCTCTGAAAGTTCCCTTTTCTTGTAGGTTTTGTAATCATCACTCCAAAGAAACAGGCTGCTCTTTAGATTTCAGGCCCTATGCCGTGAAAGCCAAAGACTTCCCGAGTTTGAGGTCTGTCAGTTAGGGGTCACTTAGAAGCCCAACTTAACAAGATTGCTTCCCTCACTGTGTGAGCTATTTAATTCCTTTTAGCTCTGTTCTGCTCCTGACTGATTGACAGGCAGAATTATTTCAAGGTTACTTCCAAGGGACTGTGTGTACCTTTGTGCAGAGTGTTTGCTAGAAGAAATTACAAGCCACCAAATTTTGGCTTAGGTCTTCATTTTTACACAAGCACATAGAAAAATACACGTAGCTCTGTGTTCTTTTAAAAATAAAAATTTGGTATCATATGTCTTATATATTCCATATTGCTATTAATTATTTGCCTTAGTCTTTTTCTGATTCTTTCTGTCTAGCTGAATCTTACATGTTGGAGTTTTCCAAAGCCAGATTCCTGTTCTATTCCTTTTCTCCCTTGCTGTACTGTCTGTGAGCTCCCACACGTATCCATGTCTTAGGT
The DNA here is from genome assembly GCA_963573935.1 of Arctocebus calabarensis. Taxonomy (NCBI): domain Eukaryota; kingdom Metazoa; phylum Chordata; class Mammalia; order Primates; family Lorisidae; genus Arctocebus; species Arctocebus calabarensis. The sequence goes on along the minus strand of CAUYON010163059.1, from coordinate 14,588 downwards.
ATCATAGTACCTGATGACTTGATACCAGTTTCCTGCGAGCTCTTCTCTGGGCTATGTTAGCAGAATCCATCTTTTCAAACCAAATATTTATTGTGTCTTAAGTGAGGCCATAAACCACCATGTGCAATGTACTTATAATCTCTGCCCACTGCCCCAATGTTTCCTACACCAATCACAAAAGACCTCATTCATTAGGGCTGTCCATCATGACATCTACCTGCTTCTTTCGCTCTTCCTGTGGTGGACATCACTCACATTCACCAGTCTCTAGTTCTCTTGTAGTTCCACATTCAAGGAAGGTTACACTTCTCTACCCACTAATGAAACGTATGGCTGTGTAATGAGTCTATCAAAAAATAAAACATGAGCAGATTAATGTGTGTCGATCACTTTTATGCAAATGAATTCAAAATCCTGTGAAGGAATCTCCATTCTCAAACTTAGTACATAGTAAGAGATAATAAAATAGGGACATCAAGTAACCTCTCTAAATCTGGGTCTCTTAGTAATTATGATGCACAAATCTCCCAAGAATCTCCTATGATGCCAAACTGAACAAGAAATACTTATCTCCCCTTCTAAGCTTCTGTGATTTGGAGCTTCCTTGACAGCACTTCATAACTTAGCCTACCTGCACTGGAATTAGTGGAATCCACTTACCTAAGCAATCAAATATCAGTAATGCTTTTCTTTCCATGGTTTTCTATATCCCAGGGGTCAATAAGTCCTGATAATTCTCCCTTTAAATATCCTTTACATTAGTTTTCTCCTTTCTATTCTAACAGTCACTGTCCTCTCCTTAATTTACTCACATTTTTACAAAACTTCTTAAATGGGCTTGCTCTGTCTCCCAGACCCGTCTGTACATATATATCTTTCACATGACCAGCAGAATGTTTCAAAGTAAAAATATGATCTGTTTACTCAATTTTTTAATTCCTAGAAAATCTTTACATAGGGTTGTTCTACATATAGTCATCTATTTTAAGGAACAAGTCTTTGAGACTATCAGCAGTGTTTTGTGAATAGGACATGGCAATCTTAGAAAACACAGCCAAAAGATAAGAAGCATCATCCTGGAAGGAGTGTACATCTTCCCAGACTAACAGTTTGGGAGGAAGAATTGCCTACCCCCAGTGTGCATGTCTGTCAGAGAGAGATTGGGGGTAGAAAGGAAAGGGCAAAACAAAAACAAATCAAGGGGATAGCTACATGCCGGCCCAAAGCAATTTTATTTTCCAGAGTAAGCTGAAAACTACTCCCTAGACCCAGCTAGAAGCTAACCCACTCTATTTTTCTCATCATTCTCCCATCCCTGTAGTTAACCACTCCCTGTGAAAGCTACAAGCAAATGTTATTATCCCTAATTTTAAAAAAGTTTTTTAAAAGGAAAGAGAATGACCATTTAACTAGAGCAATTCTGTTGCTCCCCAGGGATTCTGGTTAGCAGCTAATTTCTCCTTGCCTAGGGACTGCCTCTTGCCATTTGCCATTCATCTGTGGTGTAGACCTATGAGTTTGGAGAAAAGTAGTGCCCCAAAATTATATTACTAAGCATTATTTTTATAAGTTCTTTTTTTGTACATATGGGAGTCTCTCTAGGGAAGCCTGTGTTATATGTGGAAGACAGTAAGAAGAAACATGCAAAAAGGGAGTAAGAGTGTGTCTATACATTCCCCTCAGCTACTAGGCCCCCAGGGGTCTTACCTGCAACGGTATTTAAACTCACATATTTAAATATAAAGAATGGTTTATAATGGCTGGTGTCCTACAGGATTTATCAACCATTATTCCCACCTCAAATATAAATAACCAAGTAACACAGAGGAAAAGGAAATTAGTACTGGTACAATCTCTATAACAATTGTAGAAACTACTGAGATTGTATTTTCCTAAAGGAAATAATAACAATAAATGGATATGAATAGATGGTTGATTATTGTTTTTTTTTTATTTTTATTGTTGGGGATTCATTGAGGGTACAAGAAACCATGTTACACTGGTTGCATTTGTTGGGTAAAGTCCCTCTTACAATCGTGTTTTACACTAACTCATTTCTTAACGCTTCATGATTAGCTCCTGCAAATGTGTGTTTTGTTAGCCCAGAGGTCAACCCTGTTACTTGGAGGGGATGGGATCTCACCATTGAAATGTCACTCTTCCTGATTCAGGGTTTGTCTACACCAACCCTGCCATGTTCCATACCCCATTTTTTTTTTTTTTTTTTTTTGTGGAGACAGAGTCTCACTTTCTCGCCCCTAGTGCTGTGGCATCATAGCTCACAGTAACCTCCAACTCCTGGGCTTAGACGATTCTCTTGCCTCAGCCTCCCGAGTAGCTGGGACTACGAGAACCCGCCACAACGCCTGGCTATTTTTTATTGCAGTATGGCCGGGGTTGGGTTCGAACCTGCCACCCTTGGTATGCGGGGCCTGTGCCCTACTCACTGAGTCACAGGCGCCGTCCCATACTCCATTCTTATTGTATGTCCTTTTAAGGATGTGAACCAGAAGTAATGTCAAGTTGAACTTTTTGGTCTCTATTGAGGATAGTTTCACCATAAAGTCCAGGCAAACCACACAAATCTCTGTCCCTAGGCTGGAACTTCCTACCTACCAGAATAATCCTTTTAACAGATTAATGGTTGAGAGGAAACAGGAGACATTTATGTAGACTGGACACTAGAACTGGCTCTAAGAAAGAAGCTCAGTCCGAGTGGGGATTTGGGGAGGCTTACCGAATTTCATTAGGTCTCTCTTCTTCCTCGTATCTCTCTTTGTCTTTCCTTCGGATTAGTAGCCATACCAGGAGGAAAATGAGCAGACCTCCAGCCACTATGCCCGTCACGGCTCCTGCAACCATGCCGATGCTTTGTACATCTGTTTTCTCGGAAGCAAAAACAAGTAAAAAAACAGACATAAGCTAGGACATATATACCCCAAATCAGAAGCCCTGGAGAAGATAAGTATTTTCAGGTCTTTCTCTCTATCCGTTATTCTCTCACTGTGTGGCTGTCCCGCTGGATATTTTTGCAGTTGTAATTATTGAATCACAGGCTTCCCTGGCATTTGGTCCAGATTTTAATAAATACGTCTAGATTGGTTCTGAGAGCAGAACGGTGGCATGGAAGTTGGGCTTTGCTAAGGAGTGTGTAAAAACTCACCTGCCGAATCAACTAGCCCCAAATTTTTAAATTCAGGGCGGTACCCATAGCTCAGTGGGTAGGGCGCTGGCCACATACACTGAAGCTGGCGGTTCGAACCTTGCCAGGGCCAGCTAAATAACAATGACAACTGCAAAAAAAAAAAAAAGCTGGGCGTTGTGGCAGGCACCTGTAGTCACAGCTACTAGGGAGGCTGAGGCAAGAGACTCACTTAAGTCCAAGAGTTGGAGGTTGCTGTGAGCTGTGAGGCTACGGCACTCTACCGAGGGCGACATAGTGAGACTGTCTCAAAAAAAAAAAAATTAAAAATAACAAACATAAAATTAAAAAGAAGAAGAAAAATAGATTGGTTCTGATAATAAAAGGGGCTGGGAGAGGTAATATACCATATTCAAAGATTTGTCATCCTTATCAGGATAATGTTTTGGGCAGTCCTCCAGCTTTGCTAACTTCTCTGCTTTCTCTATCTTCTTCCTTCTCCCATAAGTAAAATAAAAAGGAACATAATTTTATTTTTCTTAGGTTGGGCATGGTGGCTCACTCCTATAACCCCAACACTTTGGGAGGTCAAGGTAGGAGGATTACTTGAGGTCAAGAGTTTGGATCAGCCTGGGCAACAAAGTGAGACCTTGTCTCTACAAAAAAAAAAAACCCAAAAAAAACAAAAAAAAAAACTTAAAAAATTAGCCAAGTGTGGTGGAATGTGCCTATAGTCCCAGATATTTGGGAGCCTGAGTCAGGAGGATCACTTGAGCCCAGGAGATGGAGGCTCCAGTGAGCTATGCACCACTGTCTTCCAGCCTGGGCAAAGGAACAAACAAAAACTATCTCTGGAAAAAAAATAATTTTAAATACAATAAAAGTTAAGTTTAAAAAATAGTGATTTAGGGCGGCGCCTATGGCTTATCGAGTAGGGCGCCGGCCCCATATACTGAAGGTGGCAGGTTCAAACCCGGCCTTGGTAAACTGCAAAAACAGAAAAACAGCCAGGCACTGTGGCGGGCACCGTAGTACCAGCTACTCGGGAGGCTGAGGCAGGAGAATCGCCTAAGCCCAGGAGTTGGAGGTTGCTGTGAGCTGTGATGCCATAGCACTCTATCCAGGGTGACAGCTTGAGGCTCTGTCTCAAAAAAAAAAAAAAAAAAAGGAAAAAAGAAAAACAGCCAGGCATTGTGGCAGGCGCCTGTAGTCCCAGCTACTTGGGAGGCTGAGGCAAGAGAATTGCCTAAGCCCAGGAGTTGGAGGTTGCTGTGAGCTGTGTGACGCAACGGAACTCTACCAAGGGCAATAAAGTGAGACTCTGTCTCTACAAAAAAAAAAAAAAATAGTAGTTTAACTTATAATGTTAAATTATAACATTAGACCCTGGGATTTGCCAGTGGCTCCTAGAGGTTCAAAAATAAAGGTAAATGTTATTTGTATATTAGTAACTCACATAACCTTTCATTCATACATTGAATACTTATTAAGTGCCTACCCTGAGCCAGGCACGATTCTAGGCACTAGTTACCCAGGAAAGGTTTCTCCTTTTGTTGAATTTATGTTCCAGAAAAGGAAAACAGATAATAACTAAAGATAATTTTGGATGATGGATAAATTCTATGAAGGCAAAAGTGAATGAATGATATTTTAGAGAGGGAACTGAGAGAAACCACCTATGTTTGGGTGATCAGGACTTTGAGGAGATGACTTTTGAGTTGAGACATAAATGATATAATAGACTATCTTGTGATGATCTAGGAACAGAGCACTCCAGGCAGAAGAACAGTAAGTTTTTTTATTTTTAATTTAGGGAGAGAGTCACACTCTCTTGTCTAAGCTGCTGTGTTGATGTAATAGCTCCCTGTAGCCACAAACTCCTGAGCTCAAGCAATGCTCATACTTCAGCATCTCAAGTAGCTGGGGCCATGGGTATATACCACCAGTGTACGGTAGAAGTAATGCACATAGAAACAGTAGATGGATATTACCTAAGTTTTGGAAGTATAGTTGGAAGAATTTGCTGTTTATTCTTTTTTTTTTTAAACATGTTTCTCCAATACTTTATTTTTTGAGACAGAGTTTCACTTTATTGCCCTTGGTAGAGTGCCATGGTGTCATAGCTCAAAGCAACCTCAAACTCTTAGCCTCAAATGATCCTCTTGTTTCAGCCTCCCAAGTAGCTGGGACTACAGGGGCCTGCCATAACACTATTTTGGGAGACAGGGTCTAGCTCTGGCTCAAGCTGGTCTCCTGAACTCAAGCGATCTACCAGCCTCAGCCTCCCAGAGTGCTAGGATTATAGGCAGGAGCCACTGCGCCCGGCTTGCTGTTTATTCTTTTTCTGTTTTTGTTTTTTTGAGACAGTGTCTCCCTCAAATACCTGGGCTAGAGTGCAGTTGTGCCATCATAGCTCATTGCAACCTGAAACTCCTGGGTTCAAGTGATCCTCCTGCTTCAGCCTCCTAGGTAACTGAGACTACTGACATGTGCCACCCCACCTGGCTAATTTTTCTATATTTTGTGTTGATAGGGTCTCACTTTTGCTCAGGCTGGTTTCGAACCTGACTTCAAGCAATCCTTCTGCCACTGCCTTCCAAAGTGCTAGGATTAAAGACATGAGCTACTGCACCCAGGTAAAAGAGTTCTTTATTATGTATTTATACTTTAGTTATTATATGTTAAAAATATATCTACATAATTATTTGCTAGTTCTCCTTTCAAGAGGTGCAGCTTTATTTTCCCTTTGAGTATGGTCTGGACTTAGTTGCTCACTTCTTTTTTTTGTTTGTTTTTGAGACTAAATCTGTCTCTGTTGTTCTGGCCTCGAGTCTCAATGGTGTCATAGCTCACAGCAACCTCAAACTCTTGGGCTCAAGTCATCCTTCTTGCCTCAGCCTTCTGAGTAGCTGGAACCACAGGTGCCCACTGTAATGCCTGGCTAATTTTTCTATTTTTAGTAGACATGGGCTCTTGCTCTTGCTCAGGCTGGTCTCAAACTCCTGAGCTCAAGCAATCTACCTGCCTCGGCCTCCCGGAATGCTAGCATTACAAGTGTGAGCCTCCATGCCCGGCTAGTGAAATACAGCAGAAGTGATGGTGCGTCACATCTGAGATATCATCATAGAAAAGCATTGCAGCTCTCTTCCTTAGATCTCAGATCACTTTGTCTTTGATCCTTTTTCTCCTACGTCACTCACTTTGTGAGAAGCCAGCTGCTTTGTTAAGAGCCTTGGGTAGAGGCCCATATGGTGAGTACCTGAGGTCAACAGCCATGTGCATGAGCTGTCTCAGAGGCTGATCTCCAGCACCAGTCTAGCTGTGCAGTGACTCCAACATTAGTGAACTTTTGCTCAAAATCTCTTCTGAGGAGAAACACTGAGCCAGATCTCCCGGCTAAGCCATTCCTGAATTTCTGAACCACAGAAACTAACAGATAATAAAAGTCATTTTAAGCCAGCAAATTTTGGGGTAAATTTGTTACAAAGAAATAGACACTAGATACACAGTTCATTTTTGTTTTTTCACTTGGTTTATCCTGTTCTTTTTCACAACTTGATCTTTAGATTGTAAGCCTGGCATACTATTTATTGCAGTTATATTTATTATATTATATTTGGAGTCAAGGTCTTGCTCTCTTGCCCAGGCTGGAGTACAGTGACATAATGATAGTTCACTGCAGCTCTGAACTCAAATAGTCTTCCTGCCTCAGTCTCCCTCCCAAGTAGCTGGGACTTCAGGTACGCACCACCACATTTGACTAATTTTTCTTATTTTTTTAGAGACAGAGTCTTGCTATGTTGCCCAGGCTCATATAAATAAATTTTAACAGGGGTAACATGGCTTATGGAAACAAGCTTTGGTTCCAAGGTCTAAAGTTACCAAATTGAAGCTAGACATGGTGGCTCATGCTATAATCCTAGCGCTCCGGGAGGCTGAGGCAGGTGAATCGCCTGAGCTCAGGAGTTTGAGACCAGCCTGAGCAAGAGCAAGACCCTGTCTCTATTAAAAATAGAAAAGACTAGCCAGGCATTGTGGTGGGTACCTGTAGTCCCAGCTGTTTGGGTGGCTGAGGAAAGAGGATTGCTCGAACCTAAGAGTTTGAGGTTGCTGTGAGCTACAATGCCACAGCACTCTACCCAGGCAACAGAGTAAGACTCTGTCTCAAAAAAATAATTAAAAAATAAACAAAGTTACCAAATTGATTAAGAGAAAATATTAACAATAATAGCTAATGTGGCTCAGCGCCTATGGCTCAATCGGCTAAGGCGCCAGCCACGTACACCTAAGCTGGCGGGTTGGAATCCAGCCCGGGCCCAACAAACAACAATGACGGCTACAACCAAAAAATGGCTGGGTGTTGTGGCGGGTGCCTGTAGTCCCAGCTACTTGGGAGGCGGAGGCAAGAGACTTGCTTGAGCCCAGGAATTGGAGGTTGCTGTGAGCTGTGAGCCACGGCACTCTATCCAGGGTGACAGCTTGAGGCTCTGTCTCAAAAACAAAAACAAAACAAAACAAAACAAAATAGCTAATGTGGTAAGTAAATATATTAATTTACTTCATTTTCACAAAAACTCTATGAGGTAATTAAGTCATATTCCATTTTGTAGATTAGGAAACATGTTTGAGAAACTACATAGTTAGTGGCTGAAATCTAGGCAATTATGTGGCTACAAAGCTAATGCTTTTAGTTCCTTGCTGTAATTGCTCATCTTGAACTTGAAACAAACCTATTAATAATTCTTGATTCTGACTTACACTCACACTCATGTGTCTGTATGCACAAATGTACATGTGTGTTCATAAAGCACCCTGGAAAGGGGTGAAATCACATCTATGGTAGGTAGCTTATAACTAGTTATGTTTATTTGTATTTGTTTTTAAGACTAGTATTTATTTAGTCCTCTCCTGGATGTGGACCATTTTTTTAGGGGGCTGGTTAATTCTCATGTTTGTAAATAGAGTGTCAGAGTTGTTGAATAGTCCTTGCATAAGTCTTGAATTTATTTGGTGATAGCCATATCCTTCTGGAAGTAAAGACATCAACCTTGACCTTACTCATGATTAAAATGTCTTACATTGGATCATAATGCGCAAGTTAAAAAAAGAAACAAAAAAGCCCTTTGGATGCTTACACTGTACGGTCACTCGAACCACGCAGCTTTCTTTCCCAGCCTCGTTGCCTGCAGTACACTGGTACAGTCCAGAGGAGGACATGGTGAGATTCTGCAGCAGAACTCGTCCAGGGTTATTGTAGTCTACACGAGCAGAAAGAATGACTGTAAATCCCTTAGTGACAGCATCTATGTTTACTGTTTACTTTACTTTATTGCATCACTGACATAAGATTCTCTAACACAATTTTTTTTTGTTTTTTGGTTGCAGCTGTCATTGTTGTTTGGTGGACCTGAGCTGGATTCGAACCCGCCAGCTCAGATGTACGTGGCCAGTGCCTTAGTCCATTGAGCCACAGGTGCCAAGCCAACTTTTCCCTTTATTTAAATATTTATAGACTGCCGAGCTTTCTTCCATGAACACTTCTGACATTTAAGTACCAAAACACACACTTAAGTTTTTTCTCCTTTATTCCAGACACTGATTTGTACCACGCCATTGGTAATACTAAGATATCCACCTTAACTAGTCCAAGTTTCAAGGCCTGTTTTTTGGCCTCATCTCATATATGCTACGCATATATTTTGCAGCAGTTTAAGGAATGACAGAAGAGAAAAAGAGAAAACTTTAAAAAAACCTACACAGCCATCCACAGAGCTTATTCCTTGCGCTGAAACTCTGCTCTATTTAGCTACTATATAGGAAGGTATCCCTTTTCAAAGGCTTTGTTGTTTTTTTTTTGTCATTAGAACTTGTGAATCCAAACTTACTTGAAACAGTAGGTTTCGATGTTGGACCATTGTCTGAGGTTTGGAAATCAATATTTATTAACTTATGGTCTTACCAGTTTTAAAAGGAAAAAACTTCATTAATTCAGACAATGAAGAAAAGTGACCAATATCAGAACAAGGTGGATTATACTTTAAAGAAAAACAGGAGAAATTTTATCCCTTCATACTCTTGAATACCTAATAACAGATTGCTGCTCATATAAATTTGACATATTCACAAATTATCTCAGATTACACATTCCTTCCCATTTCTTCCTACCTAGGTTTTCTAATAAACTTACCTTCCAACATCGTCTTGATAGTCACAGACTGTTTGGCAATTTCCACATCAACCTCAAATATCTCTCCATCAGAACTCTGCAACTTAATGGAAGGCATCTAAAAAAGGTATATTGAATGTGAAATTGAAGAGATATTAGTCCTATGTGACATTTTATTAACTACAGTCTGTCAGAAGCGTCCAACATATTAACCACAAAATTCTGAAGACCTATAGTATATAACTCTACAAAACATTGTTGTAGGCCTGGTGTGGTAGCTCATGCCTGTAATCCTAGCACTCCAGGAGGCCGAGGAGGACAGATCACTTTAGCTCATGAGTTTGAGAACTGTCTGAGCAAAAGGGAGACCTCGTCTCTACTAAAAATAGAAAAACTGAGGCAAAAGGATCACTTGAGCCCAAGAGTTGGAGGTTGCTGTGGGCTACGATGCCACGGCACTCTACCCAGGGCAATAGTTTGAGATTCCATCTCAAAAACAAAAACAAAAAAACCCACTGTTTGTTATAAGTAGTTATTCACAGGTTAGCCTACAGATATTTCTACAAAATTCTTTTCTATGTGTAATTACAAGGAATAGAAGCTTTAAAGGCCTATCCTACTGAAATCACTATTGGTACAAATTTAAGAATTACAGTCTATACTTTTGATGTAAAATGTCTAAAATAAAACATACTTATTTGCTTTTCACCTGCCTTTTGATTCCCAGTAAATACAGACCATGCCATTTGAATAATTAATTGTATAATTACCCCCGCAAACTTGAGCAAAGTCAACCCCAAAGAAACAAAGCTACCAAATAAAACAGTAATTTCCCAATGTTGGGACCCACTAGTGAAAAATGAGTTCAGTCCAAAGAGTAGATCAGGATATGCTCATTTCTGTCTCAACCAATAATCGCATATCAAGAGAATAAAATGACTTAAAGATAAGCAGATGTGAATAAAATTCCTTAAACCTACTAAAGAGCTTAAATTTCAAAATCTTTTTTAACTTTCATTACTAACTGTCCAAGTGTAAAACAGATCTTTTAACAAAATCTCCATAATAACCTATTACTTGCCCTAAATATGTATTAACTCAGACTAATTCTGAGCCATTAGGAAAAATACACCTCTTACATAAAAATTAATTGAGCAACAAATGTAAAAGGACTTGAGTTCTGAAAAACAAACAAACAAATCTTTAAAAGTTGTAATCCAGGGGTGACGCCTGTGGCTCAGTGGGTAGGGCGCCAGCCCCATATACCGAGGGTGGTGGATGGCGGTTCAAACCTGGCCCTGGGCCAAACTGCAACAAAAAAATAGCCAGGTGTTGTGGTGGGCGCCTGTAGTCCCAGCTACTCAGGAGGCTGAGCAAGAGAATCACCTAAGCCCAGGAGTTGGAGGTTGCTGTGAGTTGTGTGACGCCACTGCACTCTACCGAGGGAAAAAAGTGACACTCTGTCTCTACAAAAAAAAGTTGTAATCCAGCAATTTTTTACTACCTTCGGATTTTTTAAAAATGCAAACATGCAAGAAAAAGACAAGGAAAGGAGAAAAAGGGCATACCCATCAAAAATTAATTCAAAATCTCATCAAGTTCATATAGGATATAGCCTTTAAATGATCCATGCTTCTGAGGTATTTGTAATCCTGCGAGTCACGATTTATTTACTTAAAGCATCTCTGAAGGCTTCTAGCTGCATTGCATTTCAAATATACATTGCACCCATTTTAGGTTCAAAGACATAAGACCTACTCCCTAAGGTAAAATATCCACTCAGCTTTTCTGACACAATCTCCCCAAGAAGACAAGATGATAGAAAAAGAAAGCAAAAAAGAAGGTATGTTTTAAGACCAGCCACTGAAATATCCTGCTCTCACTCATCCACAGTTGGAGAGAATCAGATTTCACTTTTCAGTTCACAAACATGTTTCTCCATGTTGCTTAGTGTTTGCCAATAATGCAGTTGTCCTACTCAATGAAGAAAGGCCCAGAGGATCCTTCCTGTGACAACAAAAGGTATCCCCTAAATAAAATATTTTAACATGAGCCCCATTTTAATTACACAGTATTTAATGTTTTTATTATTACATACACAGTCCTGAAATAAACAGTTCAGAATCACAAGCCTAGCAATGCAGTTGATAAAATTAAAGCAAGATGACCATTTCTTTTTTCTTTCAAATAACTTATAATAGCAAGATGTGCTTAGTCATAGTCAAATTCATTTATTAGGTTACCTTTACAGGAGCTGAACTCTCATTACATAGCAGGGAGGCAATGGGTTAACCTATAATTCAATGCACTTTGTAATCCTAGATTAAAAGTGTCTTAGTGATACTAGAATTAAGTGCAAAACGTTTAAGTAACAGTAGATGAAATTTTAACTTGACATGCTTTCTTCAAGTCTTTAGGTTTCCGTACTTGTTGATTAAATAACACTCCGTGGCTGACATGAAATGGGTTCGATCACATTATAAATAAAAAACCCCTGCGTTTTAAGTGGCCCCTAATTCTGACTCCTCTTTTGAGACTGCACAGTGGAGGAGACGGTATTGTTCTTCTATGACACAGATACATTCCATTGTGACGCTCTCATGAAAAATTCATGCCCCCCAAACCCGAACTTTCCATTAAAAAGCGAACCAAAGCAGGTGAATGTCCTATCCCTTTAAAAAAACAGACAACTTAAGTTTTACAGAGGCAGGGCTCCTAAAGTCACACCACCATGACGATAATATCTGCTATCACAATAGTTATTTCAGCGACTCCAAGCTGTGGCAAAATAATGCAGAGACATTTTCAGAAGGAGCAGGATGCTATCTGCATAGACTCAGCGACAGCAGAGTTGCCAGGACTGGTAGCTAGTGACGCCAGATACAGGAGAAAGGAGGGGAGCCCAAAATCCAGCGGTCACGGGGACCATCATCGCCGCTCTCCCTCCCGACAACAAAAGCCGACACACAACCTGCCCACGCTCACAACAGTTAAGGGACCCCCATTCAAAACACCACCACTACCCCCGCTCCGCTCCCCAGGCAGCAGGCTTAACGCCAAAGGAGGTCCCGAGCCGCAGCCCGGGCCTTGCAGCCGAGCGCCGCGCCGGCCGTGCAGATAAGGCCCAACCCGTGGTTCGGCTCACACTAGGCGCCAGCCTTAAGAGCCCTCCCCGTCAGAGCCCGAGTGGGGGAACCGGGCCCTTCCCTGCCTCCCCGTGGGTGGACCGGACCCTCCTCTGCCTCCCGGACAACGAGGTCGGCAACGGGTTCCACCAGGCCTGCGGGAAGAACAGGCCCAATTGCCGACCGCCTTAGGCGGGCCAAAACTCCAGCAGTGCCGCCACTCAGCCCACAATCCGGGCGCTAGAGCCCCTTCTAGTTCCGCAGGCGGCTACTCACGGCGTTCGGTCTCAAAAGGACGGCCGGAGGCTGACAAGAGCTGAGGAGCGTTTACACAATAAAACAAGAGGCAGAGGACAAGGCCACTACGGCGGCGCGGCGCGTCGTCGGCTTTTATAGAAGCGAGCGCAGGCGTCGAGGACCCCGGGGCCCGCGGCGTCACACAGCTGTCTGGGCTGGCCGCCGAGATCGCCTGACGGCAGGCCAAGGACCACAGGGCGGACCCAGGGCGCCGCAGGGCGGGGCGGGAGGCAGCGGGCCGCGGCAGACCGGGGGAGAGGTTTTGCCTTCCCCTGCCCTTGAAAGCGCCGCTGTTTCTCATCAAAGCCGGCACCAGGCACTCGCTGGGGTACCTCCGCGGCTTGGAAAGGTTTTTCAGGCGGGGGCTGGCCTAAGCTGAGTGAAAGACCCCAGTCCCGAAAAGGCTGGAAGCAACTCGGGCGGGTAACTGACAGCGCTTGTCCTGTACGCAGTCTCCGCGGTAACCCCGTGAGGCGGAGTATTGTTAGTCTTTGCCTCCATACAGTGAGGAAACGGGTTCAGAACGGTTACGTGGCAGAGTCAGGATGTGAACCGTACTCCACATTTGTGTGCTCTTAACCCTTATTTCCTCCCACTGACTTTCGAACAGGGGCCTAAACCAGCCATTGTTACAGGGAAACCCCAAGTGTAGGGAGAAGGCCTCCGCCTAGCAGTAAGTACTCGTTCTTTCTGTGGACATGCAGCGAGGCCCCGCGTGAGGTGCAGTGCTGGGGGGTTGGCAGGGAACCGGGCGGCAGGGCCTGGTTGTCCCCGAGAAGGCCATAATGAGGTCGGTAAAATGACGCCAACCTTAAAGGAAAGGGAGAACACTGAAAGCTCTCAGTGCTATGCTGCTCTACCTAGGGGACATTATCTACCCCCACCCCATCCCCCAGGAGACCGAGGCGCCAGCCTGATCTAGCCAACAGGCACGTGATGGTACGCCTGACCCCAGGAAGACAAAAGACACTTACACACAGGGCCCCAGGAAGAAATTCGAGACCTGCAGTTCCTCTGGGATGGGACTGGTTAGGGAAGCCAAGCAGCTCCTTGGGTTACCAGGTCTTTGTCCTCAATATGTGGTGTCTAGTATCTGCCAGGTGCCGCAGTTGATGACAGAAGATGAAAGGCCTACGGCTCTCGTACTTTTTCTCAGCAGCTCCAGCTTCAGCCCTCCTAGCCAAGCCTACAGGAGCCCCTTTGCTGCCCTGCCTGTGGCATACACGGTGGTACCTTATAAATGTGCTGAGCATCCTAGGTGCAGTGCCAGATCACACAGCTAGCCCCAGGGCCCAGCATAAAACGGATATTTTTCCAAATAAGTCTGGTTAGTTTTCAATGCTAGAATCACTAAGAAATACTTTTTTTTTAAATGGGAGAGTTCATTTACTTGTGTATGCTACTGTATAGAGCATAGTTAGATTATTTTAAGAGAGACACACAAGAAATTGGTTGCTTCAGGAGAAGAGAACTAGGTGGCTGGGGAGACAGGTTGGCATGATTTTTCACTTTACAACCTTTTCTACCCTTTGGATATCAAACCACCTGAATGTATTATATATTCAAACTTTTCAAAAAGTAAATTGTGGGCTCTGTGCCTGTGGCTCAACGGGCTAAGACGCCAGCCACGTACACCTGAGCTGGCAGGTTCGAATCCAGCCCCAGCCCGCCAAACAACAATGACGGCTGCAACCAAAAAATGGCTGGGCGTTGTAGCGGGTGCCTGTAGTCCCAGCTACTTGGGAGGCAGAGGCAGGAGACTCACTTGAGCCCAGGAATTGGAGGTTGCTGTGAGCTGTGATGCCACAGCACTCTATCCAGGGTGACAGCTTGAGGCTCTGTCTCAAAAAAAAAAAAA
>CAUYON010163052.1:0-17808 GCA_963573935.1 Arctocebus calabarensis | reverse complement strand
AAATTGTCAGTTTTGATGTCCTCCGATGGGGCTTCTATGCCTTTAGGTCACATTTCTTTTCCTTCAGGCATCTTACCATTTGTATCTTTATATCATTTGTGAAATGTGATCATTCTCTAAGAGATTGTTATTCTTTTACTCTCATATTTTCTGCCTCCACAAATAACTGAGCTCAAGAGCCTTGTCATTATCTTTTAGGATACTTTATTTTTCATGTTTTTTGCTGTTATTGAAACTTTCTACAGCATTTTAAACTCCTTGGATGATTTCTTCAGTACTTTAAACTCATATGTATTTTATAATTTCATCCCATCTTTCATTTATTTCTTGGGTCATTTTTTTTTTTATTTTGATTGCTTTCCACTTTCCCTCTAATTCCCTTCATCATTTTTGTTTCATTTACCCAAGAGGGTAAGCTGAGGAAGGGAACAAAAATGACAGCAGTTTCTCTGAATAAGCCTGTTCTTATTCTATCTATAATCATTAACTTTAAGGGTCTAAGCAGCCTTGAGAAATCTAAACCCTGAGCCTTGTGTGGGAGCAGCCTCCTGTTGTAGTAACACACACATTTCCTTGGGGGAGCTTAATCCCCACTTCTTCTTTGTGGAGCATACACACAAACAGCATCAGGCTCCTCTGAGAAATCAGTGGAATGGAACAATTTTCCTCTGATCTCCACCCTTGAGGTGTCTTCCTCTGTTGATCAGGTAGGACTTGAGATGTTCTCTTGATCTTTTCCCTGGCCATAGTACAAATGCCCAAATGGGTATTTGCTTTGACTGTTAACTGGGCAGGAGATGTCCTAGTTAATGTTCATTCCCAGGCCTTGAATGCAGCCTCCTTCTATGAATTTTCTCTTCTTCAGAGTGTTTATAGACCCAGCATTGGTGTTTGTAAGCTGTATCACTAACAGGCCAGGCTTCTAGCAAAAGCAAGAACTGCTCAGATAAGTAATTTAGATGCTGGTTTAAAAGTAAACTAGCTAAACTATTTTTGTTCCACCTTGATCAACTAATTTCTTTATTTTTCCCTTCCTCTGTGGGTGATTCCTTTGCCAAAAATGGGGCCTTGGCTACCCATTCTGCCTACATATTTGCTTCAATTCCTTGTATTATTCTAGTTATTAGCCCTTTTTTGGAAGTGCAACTTCTGAATATTTCTTTCGTTCTGTAGGATGTCCATTTGTTCTGTTGATTGACTGTTCAGTTGTTAGTTGTTTAGATGGGGTTTAGTTTAAACAAATGCCAGTTTGGATTTTGGCATGATTGCCTTTGTTTTTTTTTTTCTTCAATTCTTTGTCTAGGCTGAAGTTTAGAAAATCTTTTTCCAAATTTTCCTGTAGAATTCTTATGATTTGATGCCATATATATAAACTGTATATAAAACTTATATATAGTCTGAACTAATTTTTTTGAGTGGTGAGAAGTAGAGTTCCTGCTTCATTCACCTACGTGCAACAATTCAATTTTCCCAGCACTATTTATTGAATAGGGCTTCTTGTCCCCAGTGTATGTATTTGCCTGCTTTGTTAAAGATAATTTGGTTGTAGGTAAATGTTTTTATATCTGTGTTCCTGTTCCATTGTTGAATGTCTCTATACTTGTAGAAATAACAAAGATGTTTTTGTTACTAGAGCCTCATTGTGGCAAAGTGAATCTTCTAGATTTGTTCTTTTGTTTAAAATCCAGGCCGTTTTATGGCGAACAATGTATAGAATTTTTTGTCTTTATTTGTTTAGTATGACTTTGGTAGTTTGTTGGGGATTGCTTTGAATTTGTAAATCACTTTGGGTGGTATTGACATTTTAACAACTTTGATTCTCCCAGTCCATGAACAGGATATGTTTTCCAGTGGTTTATATTCTCTGAACATTTTTCTCCAGAGTTTCATTGTTTCCCATGTTAGATATCTTTCACTCTCTTAGTTGCCCATAAATATATCCCTATGTGTTTTTGTTGTTGTTTTTGCTTTTGTGAATGGTACTAAATCTTTCTTTTTACTCCTGGCTTAACTTTCATTAATATATAGAAATGGTATTGATTTATATATGTTGACTTTTTATCCTTAGACTTTACTGAATTTAGTTAACAGTTCCAGAAGACTCTTGGTATAAACTTGGGGTTTTCTAAGTAGTAGGTCATTTTATTGGCAAAGAGAAAGGTTTGATATCCTGTCTACCAGTTTGCATACAATTAATATTCTTTTCTTGCCTGATTGTCTTGCTTAGGACTTTTAGCATATGTTAAATAAGAGTGGTTATAGTGGGGATCCTTATCTTATTTCCGTTCTTATGAGAAATGTTGTCAACATTTACCCATTCAATATATTACTTGTGTTGCTTTTTTATATCTAACCTTTACAATTCTGTGATGTTTTCTTTCTATGCCTAGTTTGTTGAGGTTTTCTTTCATGCCTTCTTTGCATAGTTTATTGAAGGTTTTCATCATGAGAATGTGCTGAATTTTGTTAAAATATTTTTCTTCATCTATTGATATGATATGGCTTTTGGTTTCATTTTTTTTTTTTAATGTGGTGAATCACATTTACTAATTACATAGATGAACTATCCTTGCATCCCTGGGATGAAATCAACTTGACCATGGTGGGTTTTATTAGGGTACTATTGTATTCAGGTTGCTAGTATCTTATTGAGGCCTTTTGCACCTGCATTCATACGGGATATTGATTTCTAGTTTTCTTTTGCTGCAGTTGTTCTTATGTCTTTTCCTGGCTTTGGTTTGAAGATAATATTGGCTTCAGAGAATGGGTTGGGGAGGATTCCCTTCTCAATATTATGGCATGATTTCTAATGTATGAGTGCCCAGTTTTCAATACAGGTCTAATGGAGTTCAGCTGTGAATTCATCTAGCCCTGAAAGATGCAGGGCTTTTCTTTTCTGAGTGGATTTACCTTTCTGATTCAATATTGGTTTTCACTTTTATTTTGTTGGTATTCATTTTATTTTGCTTGTATTTTCTCATGTGATTTTGGTATATTCAGGAGTTCTATTTCTTTCTGGGTAGTCTTGGAGGTTATGTATATTTAGAAACTTGTCTATTTCTTCTATGTTCTCTAGATTATCTGCATAAAGATTTATGTGGTATTCACAGATAATGTTTATTTTTGCAGTATCAATTGTAATGTCACCTTTTTCATTTCTGATTGAGCTTATTTGGTTTATTTTTCTTCTCTTTTTAGGCAATCTAGCAAGAGTTCTGTCAATTTTGTTTATCTTTTCAAATAACAAACTATTCTTTGTTTGGCCAATACTCTTTTTCTTTTTCTTTCTTTTTTTTTTGTCATCTAATTCGTTTAATCCTGGTATGAAATATTTCCTTTTTTTCTTCTGCTGGTTCTGAGTTTGGCTTGTTTTTCCTTTAGTAGTTCTTTGAGCTGTGACAATATACTGTTAATGATCATGCTGCCTTTTTGAAAAAGGCATTTAAGGGTGTAAAATTTACCCTGAGGATTGTTTTTGCAGTGTTCTAATAATAGATGACATCCTCTTTATCCTTCACTTCATGGAGTTTTTAAACTTCCATCTTAATTTTATTCTTGATTCAATAGTCATTCGGCAGCAGGTTGTTTACTTTCCATGAGTTTGTGTAAGTTTTATGTTGTGAATGATTTCTTGTTTTATTTAGCAGTGGTCTGAGAAGATACATGGCATAATTGTGATTTTCTTTTTAATTTGTTTACACCTGCTTTGTGGGCTAAGATATGAATGGTGTTGAAAATATCTTATGTGCTGTTGAGAAAAACGGGCATTTTGTAGTTGTGGAAAATAATGTTCTATATATGTCATTAGGTCCATTTGACTTTGAGGTTGGTTTAAGTTTTGGTTTTTGCATTTTTTTTCACTCCTGTTCTACTTGCATGTTTTATTGAGCTCTGACAGTGGTGTGTTGAGGTCTCTAGCATTTATGATGATACTATTTATTTATTTCCTTTGCTCTATTAAGATTTGCTCATCTTGTGGCTCCTGTTTTGAACACATACTTGTTTATCACTTTATTTCTTCCTGTTGAATAGCTTCCTTTACTATTACATTATGACCTTCAGTATTTCATTTCCTTTGTTGGCTTAAAGTCAAGTTTTTTCTAATTTGAGAATGGATACACCTGCTCTATTTTCATTCCATTTGCATGGATACAAAATCTATGCCATGTTTTTCAGTTTAAGCTGATTGAAGATCGGGATCCAATCCCTTCAGTCTTGTTAGATTCCTTCTGAGAAGTCTGTTGTTAACCTGATGGTTTTTCTTTTGTATGTTATTTGATGCTTCTGTCCGGTAGCTTACAGAATTTTCCCTTCACTTTGATTTTGATCATGTTGATTTACTATGTGTTTTAGCATTGACCTGTTTGCTATGAATCTCCCTGGTGTTCTATGTCTATCTTGTATCTGTATGTCTCAATTTCTGACAATACCCAGTATGTTTTCCTTATTAGTTTTCTCAACTTATTCTTCATTTTTAGGAATATCTATAATCCAAATGTTAGTTTGCTTCACATAGTCTTATGTCTCCCTCAATGATTGCTTGAGATTTTTTACGTTGTTCTCTGCTACTTTGAACTACTGGGTAGTGTAAATTGAATTATCATCCACCTCTGAGATGTTTTCTTCTTGGGTAAAACTGTTCTTAAAGCTTTAAACTGAATTTCTATTTTCCTCAAATGACTCTTTCATTTCCTTAACTTCTACAATCTCTATTCTTATATTATTTATGTAATGACTTTTTCTATTTTCCTCGATTCCCTGATATATATATATATTTGCTTCTACATGTTGGTTGTCAACTTTCTTTTTAATTCCAATGGTCATATTTGCTATTCAATTTCTAAATACAATTTCTGTCTTTTTGGCAGTTTGTGTGTGGAGTTCACTGCCATACCTCCATTGCATTCTCTGCCCTTGTCAAAGTATTTTGCTTTTTACTGAAGAAAGTGTTATTTTGTTTGTATCTCCTCATCTGATTTTTCTTCTCTCCACTGTATGTGAACAGAATTAAAGATTTGGTGTCCCCTGATGAGGAACTTCTGATCCAAGTTTAAGAGTGAGAGCTTCTCAGTGCTTGGGAGTCCTGAATGAAGTATTGGAACTCAGAGAGGTTCTGATGGCACCATGTGTGGAGTGGTTATTCAGTAGTGGGGTCTTGAGGTCCAGACACAGCTCTGGAGACTCAGAGATGGGCATTCAGAGCTAGCTGTGGCCTTCAGATACAGGGGCAGAGCCTCAGACAAGGGAACAGTAAAAGCTTCAGATATTGCTCTGGGGAATTTGGGAGCCAGAACTACTATATGCATGTCTGTTTTACAAGCATCTATACTGCTAATGCCCAGTCATACAGGCAGGGGTTTATTTCAGAGGCCCAATTTTCATGAGTGGGCCAGAGATGATGGTTGGTAATGGTTCTGTCTGTATACATAGAAATTCCATGCCAGTTATCCAAGGATACCAAATGATATACTGTCTGAGGTTCTCCTTCTGTTTAGCTTGTCTTCTGTAAAAGAGGAATGTTCAACAATCAGTCATAGGAATTAACACAATGGAGTATCTCTCCCTTCCCCAGCCCAGTAGGAGTGATGCTAAGATTGTGACTAGATGATGGGCAGACCTAGCTTCATGGACCACTGTAATCAGGATTATTATCAGTGGCAAAGCTAAAGGATTGGCAGGTACCAGATATCCCTTGCAACTTGTCTCAAGCACAATGTCTACACAGACTCTGAACAGCTTTTTACCAGCCCAGAGTTCTGCAGTGGAAGAAGGGTGCCATAGATTGAGCTGCTCATAACCTTTGTTTCTCTTCTAATAAACTATCTCCTCAGATTGCCTCTGTCCTGCTGTATTTATCTCTTTCCAGTAGTGTAAATTGCACTGGATCCCCTAGCTTAATCTCCAAGTCAGTGGGTTGGACTTGTGAGTTAGAATCAGCCATACCGTATTTGTTTGATTTGGTTGATGCTATTATGACATGTGGAGTTGTTCTTTTTATCAATGCTTGATTCTTGCAAGTGTCTACTGTCATGATGTTATTTTGTACCTATAGTAAGCGTAATCCTTGGTCAAAGCACTCGAATGCCCAAGCTTTAGGAAGGTCCCTCTATCTCCCAGAAGGATGTATGAGCCCCACTATGGCAGAGGTGGGTGAAGGAGCAACATAAACCGTGGTTAAGTTGCCTGAGACTTGAAGGCTTGGAAAGCCTCTGCAGGGCTCAGTTTTATTTCCGTGACTAGTAGGGGGAGCTGCTGGGAGGCAACCCTGTCCAGTTCAGGAGGGCTACTTATGGTGGAGGGGCCTGAATAGCTTGTTTGCTATGTCACCCTGGGTTGGGAGCTTCCTCTGACAGAGGACCCACCCTACTCCAACCATCCAGCAGGTCTATGGGCACTATTGTAGATCACTATTCACAGCATTCTTCCATCAGATCTGTTAATGTGAGACAGGTTTAACTCCCCATGTTTATCTCCCAAGCCTCCTCACTATGTTTCACCTGCTGGAGCCCAGGAATATGGGAGGTGCCCTGCATGTCTAACCTAATGGTGTGCGAATCTATGTAATGCTGGAAGACAGGGAGCCTGCATATATGGTGCCCTTGGCCACTGCAGTTTCTCAAGGTGAATGATATGCATCCCAGTCTCTTTGGAAAACAGAGACTGCAGGATACAGCAGCTAGATAGAGTTGGCTACTCAGAAAATTCTTGACTCAAACAGCTTTCTCAGCAGCAGTGGGTGGGAGAGGTGCAAGGAGAAATAAGAGCCTGAATGGAAGAAAGCCGATTTCCTGGCCTCTTAAGTCAATCTACTTGGGGGTAAAGCACCTGAAATGCCCAAGCTCTGAGATCATGAAATCCTTAGTATGCTGTGCTTTCCCCAGTGCTTGGGCTTATCCAGTGGAAAAGATTCCAAGAAACTAAGCACTTCCTTGGCAGTGGAAAGAGTATAAGAAGAACACATTCCCCCTTATTCCTTCACTGGGCTCTGAGCATCTCTGTGTTTGACCCATGCCAATATGTTTTTCTTTAATTTTTAATTTTTAATTTTCCTCTGTGTGGTCCCTGGAAGGCTCTAATGCTTCTCTCAATCTGTGATCTACACCTGAGTTGTATTTCCTCTTTCCTTTTCCTGGTATGAAACCCCACCTTCTATCCAGGATGATCTGGCGGGTGGTTTGTATTTAATCATCTTTCCCATCCCCTTGGAATTTTGAAAGACATTGAATTAAATTTGTTTATTGCTGTGGGTAGTGTTGACATCTGAACAATATTATTTTACCTGACCCTTCAGGAAGAAAGTGTTTAAGAGTGTGTTAATTTTTACATTTTTAAAAATTTGCCAGTTTTTCTTTTGCTTTGGTTTTCAGTTCCATTACATTTTTGTCAAACAAAGGTACACTGTATGATTTTAGTCTTCTTCCAATTAATAAGACTTGTTATGTGTCCTAACAGAATTTGCTAAGTATACTTAAGAATATTGTGTAATATACTCCTTTTATGTCTAACCAGTCTAGAATGATTTTCCAGTTTTCTGTTTTCTTCTTGATCTTCTATCTTATTTTCTATTCATTATTGAAAATGAGGTCTTTAAGTCTCTTACAATTTTTGTGTTGCTAAGTATATCTTGCTACATTTTTGTCCTGCACATGTCTATATATGGGTGTTTGGAAGCATATGTATATTTCTCTATTTATTTCACATATGCATATATGTTTCATTTGTGTATCTTTGTATTGTGTGTGACAAATGTCTGCTAAATGTGCCAATATTACCATTATATACTATATTTGGTCTCTCTTAGTAGTTTTGAATTTAAGTGTACTTTTTTGGGGGGGAGACAGTCTCACTTGGTCGACTCCATTAGAGTGCCATGGCATCTTAGTTCACAGCAACCTCAAACTCTTGGGCTCAAGTGTTTCTCTTGCCTCAGCCTCCCAAGAAGGTCAGAGACAACATACGCTCACGCCAACATCCCACTATTTTATTATAAAGGGATGGGGTCTCGCTCTGGCTCAGGCTGTTCTGGAACCTGCGAGCTCAGGCAATCCACCCACCTTGGCCTCCCATAGTGCTAGGATTACTGGAGTGAACCACCACACCAAGCCTATATTTTCTTCAATTATGAGTACCTTATCCACTCCTGGTTATTTGCATAGAACTTTTTTATCTTATTACTTTTCACTTACTTGACATTTTAGAGATAAAGGGAATCTTTTGTGGGTGGCTAATGGTAGAGTATTGTTTGCTTTTTTAAGAAACCACACATTCATTTTATTTTTCATTACAAAATGAATTTCATTTATATTTAAAGAAATGAATTTACTTTTGTCAATTCTTTTTTTGTTTTCCATGTGCCCTCTAGATACAATTTTCCTCATTTCCTCTCTCGTTGCCTTCATTTTTTTGTTGATTTTGCAGCAAAATTGTTTAATTATCTTCTTATTTGTTTTCCCAGATTTTCTGTAGGTGTTTTCTTTGTGATCACTTTGAGGTAGGGAAACTACATAAAATATCTCTACGTTATAACAATATATCTTAATCTCATGATAACTTCACTTCAGGTGAGTAGAAAAACTATACCTCTTTACATCACACACTTTGTTTTTAATGTCACAAATTATAAGTTTTTATATTAGTGCATATATTAACACATGTCTTTTTAAATTCTATAGCAGAATTTTCAAGGTTTTGTGCACCATCATTATGATATTGGACAATTCTATATTTGTATATAAATTTGCTTTTAAAAGAGAGTCTTTTGTGTTTATGGTTTTTATACTACTACTCAACATTATTTCATTTTCTCATACAGTGGACTCCATTTAACTTTTCTTGGAGTACTTTTCTAGTAGAGAAAATCATCAACATTTTTTGTTTCGTAAAATTTTTATTTTATTTATTTTTTGTTTTTGAAGTAAAATTTTTCTAGGCCAAGGATTCTTATCTGGTAGGTCTTTTTTTTTTTTTTTCTTTTAATCACTATGAAATCTGAGATTTCTTAGCTCTTTTATTTCCCAAATAGCCTTTCTAGGATTCTTTTCTTTCTTTATTCCCTTTCTAGATTCCTTTATTACATGTATTGACCAATTTGATTGTGTCTAGTAAGTTCTATCTCCACTTTCAGATTACCTTTTTAAAATTTACTTCCATAAGTTAATGTTTAAATAATATGTTTTAATTTTCTTGTTTGTTCTGCTACATAATTCTACTATTGTACATCTCTAGGAAATATTTCAACTCAGTTATTATATTCTTCAGCTCTGCAACTCAAATTAGGTGCATTGTATAGTTTTTATCTCTCTGTTAATATCTCAATTTCCTCAGGCATCATTTTTGTGATTCTATTCTGTTTTGTCTTTGAATGTAGAGCATGTTTCACATGATTATTTTGAATTCTTTATTTAGATAATATAAAGACCTCTGTTTCTCAAGGGTTAATTCCTGAAGGTTTATTTTCTTTTAAAGGGACATGTTTTCTGTATTATTTATATGCCCCGTAATCTTGTAATGAGTTCAATAAAGTGTTTTGTTGTATAATGACACATTACAAATTTATAATTTTATATTCTTGTGATACATTACTAAGAATGTGTTTCAGCTCCATTCAAGAAAACACAAAAATTATCGAGTCTCCATCTTTTCTTATATCTGAGTTGTAATCCATGGTATACATGTACTACAGTTTGTTAATCTATTCAAGAGTTGATGGTCACTTGCATTGTTTCCATGTCTTGGCCATTGTTAACTGAGCTGAAATAAATATTCTAGTATAAATGTCCTTGTGGTAAAACGATTAGTTTTCTTCTGGGTAGATACTTAATAATGGGATTATGGGAACAAATGGAAGTTTTTTAGTTATTTAAAAATTCTTCATACTTCTTTCCATAGAAGATGACTTAGTTTTCAATCATACCAGCAGTGAAAAAGTGTTCCCTTCTCTCCATATCAATGCCAGCATCTGTACATTTGGCGTTTTGTGATGTGGGCTAATCTCATTGGAGTGAGGAAATATCTCTAGAGGTTTGATTTGCATTTCTCTGATGTGCATTTTTTCTTGTGTTTGTTAGCCATGCATCTGTCATCTTCAGTGAAGTTTCTGTTTGAGTGTCTTGCCACCTTATACTTGGGGTTATTTGTTCTTTTTTGTTGATTAATTTGAGTTCTCTATAGATTGCTGTTATCAGCTCTTTGTCAGATTCATAGCATGCAAATATCTTCTCCCATTTTTAAGTCTTTCTGTTGGCTTTAGTTGTGATACCCTTAGCTGTGCAGAACTTTTTATCTTGATCATATGGCATTTATTTATTTTTGATGTTGCTGCAATTGCCAAAAAGGTCTTCTTCATAACGTATTTTCCCAGGATTATTTTGTCAAGAGTTTTTCTCAACTTTCTTTTAGAATTTTTGGTCTTGTGTCTTAAATATAAATCTTTTATATAGCAGGATTCAATTTTTGTCAGTGGTGAGAAATGCTGGTCCAATTTCAATATTCCACATGTGCCAAAAAAGTTCTCCTACAACCATCTATTAAATTGGGATTCTTTTTCCCAGTACATGCTTTTGTTTGGTTTATCAAAGATCAGATGGTTATACACGAGACTGGATTCATCCCTTGGCTCTTTATTCTAGAGAGGCATATCTCTATTTTTGTGTCAATGTCATGCTGTTTTGATCATTATAGACTTGTAGTATAACCTGAAATCTGGTAACATGATGCCTCCAGATTTATTTTTATTTCTAGGAATTATATTAGCTATTTTTTTTCTGATTATGTATTAAAAACTGTACTACTTTTTCAAGTTCTTTAAAATAATGACATTTCTGCTTTCATGATAATTGCATTAAATATGCAGGTCACATTGGGTAGAATAGACATTTTAATGAAGTCGATTTGTTCCATCCAGGAGGATGGTATGTTCTTCCATTTATTAATGTCTTCTGCTATTTCTTTTCTCAATGTTTCATAGTTTTCTTTAAAGAGATCCATCATATCTTTTGTTGATGTATTCCCAGGTATTTCATTTTCTTTGGAGCTATCGTGAATTGCATTAGGTCTTTATCTGATTCTCAGCCTATTACTGGTATATTATAAAGGCTACACATTTTTGGACTTTGATTTTGTACTTCAAGATATTGCCATATTTATTGATCTCCTCTAATAACTTTATAGTTGAGTTCCAGGGATTTTCCAGGTATGAGATCATGTCATCCACAAAGAGCAAGAGTTTGGCCTTCACTGTCCCCATTTTAATTCCCTTGATCTTGTCTTGCCTGATTCCATTGGCTAGGACGATCTGCACTATATTGAATGGCAACAGGAAAAGTAGGCATCCATGTCTACTTTTCATTTCTAACAGGAAATTCCTTCAGTTTCATTTCTAACTGGAAATTCCTTCAGTTTTACTCCATTCAATGTGATATTGGCTGTGGTTAGTTTTAGATGGTCTCTATCAATATAGGAAATGTCCATCTATGCCTGTATTCTTAAAGGTTCTTATGAGAAAAAATATGCTGTATTTTGTCAAATCCTTTTTCTGCATGAATTGAAGCAATCATAGGATATTTTGTTGTTGTTGTCGTCGTTGAGAGAGTCTCATTATGTCACCCTCGGTAAAGTACCATGGCATCATAGCTCACAGCAACCTCAACCACTTGAGCTTAAGTGATTCTCTTGCCTCAGGCTCCCAAGTAGCTGGGAGTACTGGTGCCCACCAAAATGCCCTGCTATATTTTTGTTGTTGTTGTTGTCATTGTTGTTTTAGTAGCCTCACGCTGGGTTTGAACACCAAAAGCTCTGGTGTATATGACTGGTGCCCTAATCAATGAGCTGAATGGCATCATATCATTCAAATCATTTAAGATTCATTTTTTATATTTCAGAGCATTTACATTGAGTTGATAGATGTTAACGACCCTAATCTCTTTATGTTGTATAGTTCCCTTGACCAGTATGGAAAGTCTATCATTATCTTTCTTTATTTTTCTTGGCTTAAATCTGATTGTACCTGCAAATAAGTTTGCAACCACTGAATTTTCTCTGGTTTTCCATTTGTCTGAAGTATTATTTTCCATCTCTTTAGCCTGAGTCATGTTTTATCCTTATAGGTTACATTCATATCTTGTTTACATTTATCCAGTCAGCCAGCCTGTGCCTCTGAAGTGAGAAATTCAAGCCATTTCCATTTGTTGAGAGAACTGATA
This sequence comes from Arctocebus calabarensis, assembly GCA_963573935.1. Classification (NCBI taxonomy): domain Eukaryota; kingdom Metazoa; phylum Chordata; class Mammalia; order Primates; family Lorisidae; genus Arctocebus; species Arctocebus calabarensis. The sequence goes on along the minus strand of CAUYON010163052.1, from coordinate 5,608 downwards.
GGTATGAGGGAGAATTGATAGAATTGTGTTTGTTTTGTTTTGAGGAGGTCTGTGGCTTTGTTTTATCCTTTGTGCCATTGTGGATGTTGGGGCTTTGTTTTTAAATTTCAGGGTGTTTATACTTTGGTGATGAACTATTGTGCTGGTCAGTATGAAGAAAAGGTCTGAGTACTTCTTGTAGAGTTGGCTTAGTTGTGGCAAATTTTCTCAACATTTTCATGTCAATAAAGTATTTGATTTCTCCCTTGCATATGAAACTTAGTTTAGAAAGATACATGATCCTCTACTGAAAATTGTTTTGTCTTAAAAAATTAAAGGTAGAAGAGCACCCTCTTCTGGAGTTTAAAGTTTCAGTTGAAAGGTTTGCTGTCATCCTGATATTTTTTCCTTTTGCAAGTAAGACTTTTTCTATACTTGGCTGCTTGCAGGATTTTCACTTTCATATTGTTTTTGCCAATGTATTTAGGAGATGCTTTGTTCAGATTGATTTGTGCTGGGATTGTGAAACTATCTGCTATCATAATTGTATATCTCTCTTAATTCTTGGGAAATTTTATACCATGATGTCTTGAAGTAGAGCTTCAGTGCTTTCTTTCTTTCTTTCTTTCAGGACCATCTTTCTGTTGGGAATCCTTATAGTTTGTATATTTGATCTTTTGGAGTAATCCCATCACTCTCTCAAGGAGAAAGTTCATTTTTTGCTTTTTCCACCCTCTTTTGATGATGAAAAGTCTTGTCTTTAATTTCTGAATTTCTTAATTCTCCATGTTCTACTCTACTACTAAGGCTTGTATTGTACTTTAATACTCCTTGAATGTTTTTTTCAATTAAGGTCTGCTATATCTTTTCTACTTATATCCAGATGTTTGGTGACTTTGTCTCTAATTTTACTGATTCCTTGAGATGACTTTATTTTTTGCTATTTTTTGGATTTCTTTTTTCATCTCATCCTTGATTCCATTCATGTATTTGCTGATCCATATTTTAGGTTCTTTCGCTAACATTTAAAATACTTTTCTATGGATGATATTTTATACTATATCTCCCTTATAATCTCTTGAGGGAGTTGATCTAGTCTGATTTTTCATGTTGTCAGGTTTCTTCTCCTGGTTCCCTGCATTTGTATTTTCAGCCTGTTTTTCATGTTAATTATACTGTTTTAGCTGAAATGTTAGACTCTCCCTAAATAGTTATTGAGTGACAAGCTGATGGGGGATCATTAGCAGTACCCCAGAGACCTACTTGGAAACCAAAGCCAGTGGAGTGAGATCATAACTGGAGGCACCAGGAATTGGAGATTGCCACTCCTCCCTTCACCAATGAGCTGGAGCTTGTGCTTGTGGCGCTTTCCCCACACAGCCTTATAAATATTGGGAGGCTGCAGGGTGAGTATCTCTGAGATCAGGCCTTGTTCTCTCCAGTTTGGGTAGGTATCTCTGAGGGACAGGCCATTGAATGGGTGCCCTATGTTTGGGGAGGCTACCAGTTAGTCCAAATTGATTCTTTTCTGGTGTCAGTTTATTCTCTCCTCAGTTAAAAAAATATACTGTATTTTACTGGAGACCCTTCTGTAAAAGATTTGAATCCCTGTGGACCTTACTTAAAATGACTTGAGAACAGAAATCCATGGACAGATCTCTAATTCTGCCCCACATGGTACCAACTCCCTTTGTGCAAACAAATTAAAATCAGGACCAACTGTATCCCTTCACCAGCAACAGCTGGAGAAGGGGAATCCACCAGGAGCTCCAACCATTTCTGATCCAGTGGTGTAAACACTCCTTGTGCAAACAAGTTCAGAGAAGCTACAGTCTGTCCCCTGGTGTCATGTTTGTAGACTTGGAACATAGCAGCCATCACCTGAGGCTGGGGAGGAGGATCTGGCTCCTGGACCTTCCCAGGGCAGGTCACTGAGGCTGGGACTGCTTCTCTCCAAGTTATCAGGAGGAAATGTAGGAGTCATTGGACACAGACACTGAGAAAGGCTTCTAAAGAGGGCAGGGAAAAGGTCTCCTTTACCCTAAGATATAGCCAGGAGAATTCACATCATGCCTAAGTTAGTGCTGCACAGCCACAATTGCCTCTTGCAACGTGGTATGGATGGCACTTAAATCAGTGGTCCACACAATGTAGAAGTCTCTCAGAGAGTTTGTCAAACACACTGACAAACACACTGTCAACCCTGCTGACCACTGAAGGGAGCAGTCCATCAGGCAACCACAGAGGGGTGAGAATGGGCTATGGGATCAGGACTGCAGAGAAAATTTTATTCACTTTTTCACCAGGAAGAGTGGGAATCCAGAAGAAAGATTCCTAGGCAAAGGAGAAGTGGGACTTCATGACTGTCAAAGAGGTCCTTTGTTCTCTGGTCACTCACAGAAGACTCATGGCAGGCCTCCCCACTTGAGGGTGTCTCCCTTCCCCTTTGGCACCAGGCACATTCAATCTAATTGCTCCTCACCTTATCTCTTTGCTCTTCCTTGCCCTCAAAAATATCAATATAAATCAGCTATTTAGGGTACATTCCCACCAGCAATGCAGAAGCGTTCCCTTTTCTCCACTGCCACACCAACATCTATAGTTTTGGGATTTTGTTATATGGGCTTTTACTGGAGTTAGAAGATATCTCAAAGTTGTTTTGATTTTCATTTCTCTGATGATTAAAGATGATGAGCATTTTTCATGTGTCTGATAGGCAATGCACCTATCTTCTTCAGAAGCTTCTGTTCAAGTCCCTTTCCCACAATGAAATGGGATCGCTTGTTCTTTTCTTATTAATAACTTTGAGTTCTCTGTTGGTTCTTGTTATCAAACCATTGTCAGAAACATAACCTGTAAATATCCTCTCCCATTATGAGGGCTGTATGCTTGCTTTACTTACTGTGTTCTTGGCTGTGTAGAAGATTTTTGTTTGATCAGACCCTAGTCATGTATTTGTGGTGTTGCTTCAATTGCCCGGGGGGTCGGGGGGTTCCTCATAAAGTATTCTTCCAGCCAATTTCTTCAAGTGCTTTCCCTGTACTTTCTCCAAGAATCTTTATAGTTTCATGTCTTAAGTTTAAATCTTATCCAGTGAGAGTCAATTTTTGTTAATGTTGAAAGGTGTAGGTCCAGTTTCAGTCTTCTACATGTTGCCAGCCAGTTCACCCAGCACCATTTGTTAAATAGGGAATCTTTCCTCCAATTTATATCTCTGATGGACTTATCAAAGATCAAATGATGACAAGTGTCTGGGTATATCTCTTGGTTCTCTATTTTGTTCCATACCTCTACCTCTCTATTTTTGTCCCTGTACCATGCTGTTTTTTGTGTGTGTGTATGTGTGTGTGTGTTATTTGTTTGTTTGTTTGTTTTGTAGAGATAGTCTCACTTTATCATCCTTGGTAGAGTTCTGTGGCATCACACAGTTCATAGCAACCTCCAGCTCTTGGGCTTAGGCTAGTCTCTTGCTTCAGCCTCCCAACTAGCTGGGACCACAGATACCCGCCATAACGCCGGCTATTTTTTTTTTGTTGCAGCTCAGCCAGGGCTATGTTTGAACCCACCACCTTAGGTATATAGGACTGGCGCCTTACTGAGTGAGCCACAGGCTCCACCCTGTACCATGCTGTTTTGATCTATATAGATTTATAGTACAGTCTTAGGTCTGATAGCATGATTCCTCCAGATTTGTTTTTATTTCTGAATAATGTCTTGGTTATTTGAGTTTTTTCTGATTCCATATAAAGCAAAGTACTATTTTTTCCAGATCTTTGAAGTGTGACAGTGGTGCTTTAATAGGGATTGCATTAAATTTGTATTGCTTCAGGCAATATGGACATTTTAACAATGTTGATTCTTCCCAGGCATGAGCATGGTATGGTTTTCCATTTGTTAACATCTTTAGCTATTTCTTTTCTCATTCTTTTTAGAAAGATGTTTGGAGAACACTCAGGGATCTAAAAGTAGTCGTGCCATTTAAACCTGCAGTTCCTCTACTAGGTGTATATCCAAAAGACCAAAAATCAGTTTACAGCAAACATATTTGCACCAGATTGTTCATTGCATCTCAATAATAGCCAAGTCATGGAAGCAGCCCAAGTACCCATCAACCCATGAATACTTCAATACAGTATTGTATATGTATACCATGGAATATTATGCAGCCTTAAAAATGATGGAGACTTTACCTCTTTTATGTTTACATAGATGGAGCTGGAACATATAGTATTTAGTAAACTATCTCAAGAATGGGAAAAAATAGTATTCTGTGTACTCAGTACCATTATAATACCAGTTTATAATCATTGACATTTTCATATGCAAGATAAATCACAACTATAGCCCAGGATTAAGGAGGGAATAGGAAGGGGATTTCGGGGGGGGAGGGATAGATGCAGGGTAAATGGTGGGACCACACGTATGGTGCATATTGCAAGGGCACATGTCTAATCTAGTAAGTATAAACTATAAATGTCTTAACAGAATAATTAAGCAAATGAGGTGAAGGATGTATTAACTGCTTCCATGTAAGCATGCCAAATTGCATATAAAATCAGCACATTGTACCCCATAAATGCATTAATGCATACATGAGCTATGTGTTTATGACTTAATAAAAAAAAAATGAATCAGCCATCTATTCATTTCTAACCTAAATCTTGTGTTTATTTGCCTGTGTGAATAAAAATTACCTCTAAGATGTTTGTAATTTACTATGTTTATTCTATTGGGTTGTGGCTAAGAGTTGTTTTATTGTGTCTTGGTGAGTATCCATGAAAATTGTAACTTCAGGATCTCCTTATTGGTGAATATGTGTTACAATTGTTGGAGAGAAACACCTTTGTAATTCAATGGGAAATTTTGAAATATTTCATAACTGTATCATTTTAAGATGTTATTTTTATTCTAATTATTATTAAACAAATAGTATAAAATTTAAAATTAACAATTAAATTATACACATCAGTCATGTTAATTATATTTACAATGTTATGAAACATATGTCTACAATGTGTGCATTTGGTAAGACTAAACTTCAATAATATAAAGGAAATGCCTATTGTGTCATTGCCCAACCCTTGACAAATACCATCCTTTTATTTTGTTTCCAAGAGTGTAACTACATCAGAAATATCATCAAAGTATACTTAAGTGTGATCATAAAGCATCTGTACATTTGTGTCTGACATTTCATTATCCATAATGTCATCAAGGTGTAGATTTCTATTGTATATAAGATTACCTACTTCTGAAAAGCAGAAAAATCATCCATTATTTTTATATTCCAAATTGCATTTACTCCTTGATTTGCTAACAGAAGTTTGGATTACTTTCATCTTCTGGTTTTTGTGAGTATTGGTGTAATGAATATGGCTCTGTAAATAGCTATTAGAAAAATATGTGCAAGAATTTATACTTTTGTTTCTTCTTATTTAATGGTCCAGTTGCTTGTCTTTTTCCCATTACAAAACTACTTGGATTACTATAGCTTTTTTTTTTTTTTTTTAATAATTTTATTGAATCATAATTATGTACATTGGTGCAATCACAGGGCACGATTCATATACATTCAGAAATATTTTGATCATACTGTTACAGATATCCTTCATGGCATTTCCTTGATCAC
>CAUYON010163049.1:0-54808 GCA_963573935.1 Arctocebus calabarensis | reverse complement strand
CAAAACATTGATATTCTACATTTAGTAAATTTCACATGTACCCTTGTAAGATGTACTGTAGGTGTGGTCCCACCAATTACTTTCCCTCCACCCATCCACCCCCCTCCTTTCCCCTCCCTTGCCACTTTCTCCATATTCTTGGGCTATAATTGGGTTATAGCCTTCATATGAAAGCTACCAATTAGTTTCATTGTAGGGTTGAGTACATTGGATACTTTTTCTTCCATTCTTGAGATACTTTGCTAAGAAGAAAATGTTCGCACTCCATCCATGTAAACATGAAAGAGGTAAACTCTCCATCTTTCTTTAAGGTTGCATAATATTCCATGGTGTACATATACCACAATTTACTAATCCATTTGTGGGTCGATAGGCACTTGGGCTTCTTCCATGACTTAGCAATTATGAATTGGGCTGCAATAAACATTCTGATGCAAGTATCTTTGTTATAGTGTGATTTTTGGTCTTCTGGATATATACCTAGTAGAGGAATTGTAGGATAGAATAGCAGGTCTATTTTTAGATCTCTAAGTGTTCTCCAAACATCTTTCAAAAGGAACATATTAGTTTGCATTCCCACCAGTAGTGTAGAAGTTTTCCCTTTTCTCCACATCCACGCCAACATCTCTGCTTTGGGGATTTTGTGATGTGGGCTAATCTTACTAGAGTTAGATGATATCTCAAAGTAGTTTGGATTTGCATTTCTCTGATGATTAAGGATAATTAGCATTTTCATATGTCTATAGGCTGTGTGCCTGTCTTCTTCAGAGAAGTTTCTCTTCAAGTCCCTTTCCCACCCCGAGATGGGACCACTTGTTCTTTTCTTGCTAATACATTTGAATTCTCTGTGGATTCTGGTTATTAAACTTTTGTTGGAGACATAACTTGCAAATATCTTCTTCCATTCTGAGGGCTGTCTGCTTGCTTTACTTACTGTGTTCTTGGCTGTGCAGAAGCTTTTTAGTTTGATCAGGTCCCAGTAGTATATTTTTGATGTTGCTTCAATTGGCCGGGGCTGGGGTCCTCCTCATAAAATATTCACCCAGGCCAATTTCTTTAAGAGTTTTCCCTGCACTTTCTTCTAGTATTCTCAAAGTTTCATGTATTAAGTTTAAATCTTTAATCCAGTGAAAGTCTATCTTAGTTAATGGTGAAAGGTGTGGGTCCAGTTTCAGTCTTCTACAGGTCGCCAGTCAGTTCACCCAGCACCATTTGTTAAATAGGGAATCTTTTCCCCACTGAACATTTTTAACTGGCTTGTCAAAGATCAAATAATGGTAAGTAGCTGGGTTCATCTCTTAGTTCTCTATTTTGTTTCATACATCTACCTCTCTGTTTTTGTGCCAGTTCCATTCTGTTTTGATCACTTTCGACTTATAGTATAGTCTGAGATCTGGTAGCGTGCTTCCTCCTGCTCTGTTTTTATTTCTGAGTAATGTCTTGGCTATTTGAGGTTTTTTTCTGATTCCATATAAAACAAAGTATTATTTTTTTGAGATCTTTAAAGTATGATAGAGGAGCTTTAGTAGGGATTGCATTAAAATTGCATTAATATTGCTTGAAGTAGTATAGACATTTGAACAATGTTGACTTTTCCCAGCCATGAGCATGGTATATTTTTCCATTTGTTAACATCTTTGGCTATTTCTTTTCTTAGAGTTTCATAGTTTTCTTTATAGAGATCTTTCATGTCCTTTGTTAGGTAAACTCCCAAATATTTCACCTTCTTTGGCACTACTGTGAACAGAATGGAGTCTTTGACTGTTTTTTCAGCTTGACTATTGTTGGTATATATAAAGGCTACAGATTTATGAGTGTTGATTTTGTAACCTGAGACACTGCTATATTCCTTGATCACTTCTAAGATTTTGTAGTCGAATCCCTGGTGTTTTCCACATATACAATCAGATCATCTGTGAAGAGTGAAAGTTTGATCTCTTCTGACCCTATATGGAGACCCTTGATCATCTTTTCTTCCCTAATTGCAATGGATAATACTTCCATTACAATGTTAAAGAGCAGTGGAGACAATGAGCAACCTTTCCTGGTTCCTGATCTGAGTGGAAATGATTTCAATTTAACTCCATTCAGTATAATATTGGCTGTGAGTTTGCTGTAGATGGCCTCTATCAGTTTAAGAAATGTCCCTTCTATACCCATTTTCTTAAGTGTTCTGATCATGAAGGGATGCTGGATATTATCAAAAGCTTTTTCCACATCAATTGAGAGAATAATACGGTCTTTTTTTTTTAATTTGTTTATGTGCTGAATTATATTTATAGATTTACATATATTGAACCAGCTTTGAGACCTTGGGATAAAACCTATTTGATCATGGTGTATAATTTGTTTGATGTGTTGCTGTATTCTGTTTGTTAGGATCTTGTTGAATATTTTTGCATCAATATTCATTAGTGATATTGGTCTATAATTTTCTTTTCTTGTTGGGTCTTTTCCTGATATGGGGATCAAGGTGATTTTTTTTCATAGATTGTGTTGGGCAGTATTCCTTCTTTTTCTATATTTTGGAAAAGGTTGAGTAATATAGGTTCTAGTTCCTCTTCAAAGGTTTGGTATAATTCTGACATGAAGCCATCTGGTCCTGGGCTTTTCTTTTTAGAGAGATTTTTTATAGTTGATGCTATTTCAGAACTTGATATAGGCCTGTTCAACATTTCCACTTGATTCTGGCTAAGTCTTGAGAGGTGGTGTGCTTCCAAGTATTGGTCAATTTCCTTCAAATTTTCATATTTCTGAGAATAAAATTTCTTGTAATATTCATTAAGGATTTTTTGAATTTCTGAGAAGTCTGTTGTTATTTCGTCTTTACCATTTCTGATTGATGAAATTAGAGATTTTGCATTTTTTTTCCTGGTTGGGTTATCCAAAGTTTTAGCTATTTTATTGAGCTTTTAAAAAAACCAACTTTTTGACTTATGGATCTGTTGTGTAATCCTTTCGTTTTCAATTTCATTTAATTCTGCTCTAATTTTGGTTATTTCTTTTCTTCTGCTAGGTTTAGGATTGGAATGTTCTTCCTTTTCCAGTTGCTTGAGCTGTCCCATTAAATTAACTTCCCCTTTTTCCATTCTCTTGAGGAAGGCTTGCAGTGCTAAAAAGTTTCCCTCTTAGGACTGCCTTTGGGGTATCTCAGAGGTTCTGATAATTCATGTCTTCATTATCATTTTGTTCCAAAAATCTTGTAATTTCCTTCTTAATCCCATCTATGACCCAGTTATCATTCAGCTTAAGGTTATTTAGCTTCCATGTTTTTGTATGAGTGTGCAGATTCCTGTTCTTACTGTGTTCAACTTTTATTCCTTGATGGTCTGAGAAGATGCAAGGAATAATTTCTATTCTTTTAAATTTGCTGAGGTTGGACTTGTGACCTAAGATGTGATTGATTTTGGAGTATGTTCCGTGGGCTGATGAGAAAAATATGTATTCAGTTTTATTAGGATGAAATGTTCTATAGATGTCTGTTAAATCCAAATGTTGAATGGTTATGTTTATATCTAAAATTTCTTTCCTTAGCTTCTTATTGGAGGATCTGTCTAACACTGCCAAAGAGTCTCAAAATCCCCGACTATTATAGAGCTGGAGGAAATCAAGTTGTTCATGTCTGTTAGAGTCTCTCTTATAAATTGAGGTGCATCTGGTTGGGTGCATAAATATTAATAATTGAAATCTCATCATATTGAGTATTACCCTTAACAAATATGAAGTGACCATCCTTATCCTTCCTGACTTTTGTTGGTTTAAAACCTATTGTATCTGCAAATAAAATTGCAACACCTGCTTTTTTCTGCTTTCCATTTGCCTGGAATATAGATGACCATCCCTTCACCCTGAATCTGTATTTATATTTTAAGGTAAGATGAGATTCTTGTATGCAGGAGATATCTGCCCTGAGTTTTTGTATCCAGTCAGCCAACCTGTGCCTCTTTAGAGGACAATTTAAGACATTCACATTAATTGAGAATATTGATAAGCTTGGTAGAATTTTGGGTGTCCAGTTTTTTGAAAGTCCAGTGGACATTTTTAATTCTTTTTCCACTGTGGAAATTGGAATTTGATCAAAAGTTTCTGAGTGAGTTTACTTTTGTGGTAGAGGATTACATTGGTCATTGTGCAGGATATGTCTGAGACTATCCTGGAGAGCTGGTTTAGTTATGGCAAATTTCTTCCACATGTGAATGTCATTAAAGTATTTAATTTCTCCATCATAAATGAAACTCAGTTTAGCTGGATACAGCATCCTGGGTTGAACATTATTTTGTTTTAGGAGATTAAAAGTCAATGACCACCCTCTTCTAGCTTGAAAGGTTTCAGCAGAGAGATCTGCAGTCATTCTAATATTCTTCCCCTTGTAGGTTATGGTTTTCTTACATCTGGCTGCTTTCAGAATTTCACTTTGTGTATCGTAATTTTCTTGAATAAGCACCTGTTTTTCTCCTCAAAAGAACAACAACAACAACAGCAACAACAACAATAACAACAGAGGTTTCTGGCTCTTAGAAGGAAGTATGTTGAACGTTGACAACAAATCCTAGTAAAACAAGCATCACTGAATAAGAAACTGACCATGCGTCATGTGAAAAAAAGATTATTTAATGATAGGTCCCTTTTAACATGAAGAGGCTGTGCAATATTTTCTCTTCTCATATTTTCTTTAAGTTGCAATCCAGTTTAACTCCTTCAGATCATTACACACATGAAGAGAGACAAGAAATTTTGACATTTGCTGTGGGTAATAGCATCCTTGAAGGGATTGGAACACACTTTTGGTGGGTGCTTTCCCCCACATAGACACTGAGCAGTGTGTCAAATACAAAAAGGCCTGCTGGGGAGGGGGTCATGTGCAGGAGCACTGACTTAAAAGCTTTTTAATTTTTCGGGGGGAAAAAAAGCCAAAATTTATCTGTTTTAGCTCTGTGTCCCATCTGATCAAAGTCCAAGAACATGAACTGCATCATAAAACAAGTAAAATACCCTGGAAACAGAGGACAGGAGGAGTAAAAAAACACTATCAGAAAACACGTGGGGGTGGACCTGACTACAAAAGCACCTCACAGTCCCCATCTCCAGGCCCTTCCCTCCATTTGCTGGGGTTGTCACCCTGAAGTTTTCCACACAGCATGAGACCAATTTTCTTTCCTCCTTGGCATGGTCTAGGCTTCCCTTAGTTTGGCCTGGCCTCCTCAAACCTGCTGTGCAACTGCCCTTATGTCTTCATGTCATACACATCTAGATGTGTTTGTCTAGATGGCCCCAAACTAGGTCTGGAGGAGAGAAAGCAGGATATTGCTTATTCAAATACATGCTGCATTGTCACCATCTTTTATGAAGACTCTTCTGTCAGTACAGCTCTTAATGATGCACTCCTTTCCCAAAATTTTCTTTTGCTTTTAAAGCATCTATTGGGTTGACCTGTTTTGGCTGTAGTACATGGAGTAAGTGGGCTTTGAAAGACTTCACTGCTTGTGCTCTGCTGAAATTCATTAGAAAGTTTAGAATTGAACTTTGGTCCATTTTTCCCTTTAAGCTCTTGCTAAGTGAAGTTAGCACCCTGAACATGAGAATGAAACATGCATTTTTAAAAATTGAAACTCTCTACAACAAATCTCTACTGAGCCAGGTCCTGTACAAGCAACTGGAAGGAACATTTATTGAGCATCAACTTACTATAGATAGACACTTTCACATATCTTATCATCTTATTCTTACTGAAACCTGAGGGACATTATTATCCCTACTTCATGGCTGAGAATACAGAGGTTTAGAATTAAGATTCAGGATCTGGGTCATTTATGCTGCCACAATGTGGGGAGATGGTCAAAGGTAGATCTATTATTCAGAGTCTCTCTGACACTACAGCTTGTGCTCTTACTTTTTTCACTCAAATGACTCCTTATTTAAGATCACTCAGTGGGTATCCATCACACACACAATGAAATCCCGTCTTGGCTCATTCTCTGCCTGCTTCTCAAGGTCCATTGTGTTCCCTTCACCCAGTGTGGACTCTGTGCCCAGCTATGTGTGGTTTGCTCAATGGGCAGTGGTACGTCGTTGCTTCATAGCACCATTACTTTTCTCTACACCTTCCACCTCCCAGAGAATTCTGGAAGCATCTGCTAATGGGCTAACCACCTTGCCTGGGTTTGCTTTGGCCTTTCTGCCACTAGGCAGTTTGATGGTTTCTTTACCATGCACCCCTACTCACACAAGTGCCTGTATTGTTCGTGAGATCATGAGTCTTCTAGGTTGCCTTCCTAATAATATCAACCCTAGACCTGGCATGACCCCCAGTAAATAGCAGGTGCTCAATAAAACTGCAGATAGAATACATGATTCTACAGCATAAAGCCAAAGCACCAAGTTCCATCAACCTATTGAATTCGAGGTGTTGCATCATCTTCCGTACTGTTGATTATTTATTTGGATTTCTCCTTCTTCCCAGCCCTGTTTCCTATTTCGTTGGTTCTGGTTTTACCATAAGCCAGCAACCCCAGCTAATCCCAACCTTTTAATTTTTGTTTCTGTGGCCTAAGTGACATACTTCCATCATGCTCTGGTATCCCTTTACAGCTTCCCTGGTATTGCTGTTTTAGTTCTTCATCCTTACTTTCAAGGCACGTGGCAATTCCCAACACTGGGAATTTAAATTCCCTTCCTTATTCCCCAGTTTTAATAATGCCAGCAACAACCAATCCAACAGAAAGAAAAAAAAAAGTTGTCCACACAGATGATTTACAGCAAGAGATGTAATTAAAGCTGTTCCCAGCTGGAAAACCAGCATTCCCAGCTTTGGGCCCCTCACCTTGTGGCCCCAGGTGAATAGGCCGCCTTGGTGAGCAATCAGGATTTGCAGTCTCATAAGTCAGGCAGAGCATCACTGACCATCTCATCTCCTTCCTGGCAGATAAAATATTCTTTGCTTCTAATTAAAAAGATTAATAAAGGAATAGGACACATCAGGCTTACATCAATCATTGCCCATGTGGTTCTTATTACTGTAATTAAAAGTTATCTTTCCCAAATTTCAGGATAACAGTGCCACAATCTGCAATTGAAAACACATTGTAAGTTTTACATTTGCCAACTTCATTTGTCTTTCCTCTTTTTAAGAGTGGCAAAGCAATATTCTTATGGCTGATAGGTTTAGAGGTGTCCTCAATAGCAGTCTAGCAGCAAAAATGCACATCTTTATTTCTTGAAACAGCCTGAAAGAAGGGCCATTTCCCTTTTGTATTCAAAATGTGTGATTGCTTATTTTTATAATTCCTATACTTGTCTTTTCTTTTTGTTCAACTGTCAGTGTCTTGGAAAATTCTGATACAAAAGGCATTTTTAATGACAAGTTAAAAATTTACTAAAGGCTCCACTATCATGCTTGGGCTAGAACAAGGGAAACTTAATACTTGACAATTTTCCATCTCCCAGAATGCATCAGCTTACACAAAATAACGCAAAAGCACCAACAGACCTGGCCTCTAAATTCACCTGGAAATGTGTGTGATTCTGGGGATACTGAATCCTTTTATATAACCTGCAGCAGTGGAGTCAACCCTGGGTCAATTTCTGGGGGATTAGCCATTCAATTTCACTGCAATCAAATTTTATTAAGAACCAACAGGTCAACCGGGGCACAATGGGCTTACAAGTTTATTAGGCTGCAGCCAGGGTGGAAATGACTGGAGACAGAGACGCCTGTTGGGAAAGTTCATAGCTCATATTCTCCTTCTGGGTATGAGGTCTCCAAGCAAGAATGATCCTCCTAGGAGGCCAGTTGATTGTCAAGATTCCTGGCTTTTTCTATACCAGTTTGTATCCCTCGTTCTTTCAAACTACAGTTCTTCCCGCCCAGCTTCCTCTCCCCCACTCTTGCCACTGGTTGCTGGAAGCCTTGCTGGTTGAAATGCAGGAGCAGTTGCTTTGCTCTGCTTTTCTCCAGGCTCTCAGCCTTCCGACCCAAGGCTCTATCTTCTCTCTGTTCCTCTTATCTGTGTCAAAGCAGGGGGCTTGTAACATTCTTTGCACATCTCGCATCTGCATAGTTCAAAGCAGGAGCCTGCAGCCTCAGTGTTTTCTCTTATCTATCAAGGCTTTCCTGTGCAAATAGGGGCCTGGCGGCTTCATCCACAGGGTTCCTTCTGCAGCCCAACTTAAGTTGAGACAGGGTGGCACATGAGACAGGGTGGCCACCCCTGTCAGTCTGGTTTCTTCTATGAAAAAGTGCACGTAACTCAATTTGCAGGCAATCAACTACTTTAAAACTTTATGTTTTTAGCTTATTGATGTCTCATCTTCCTAGTATCTACTGCATAGGACCAAAGTCCTTATCCACAAGGATTCAATGGTCTGTTTCAGCACGACATTCAAATGTGCATAGAGCAGTGCTCGTCAACCATTTTTATCTCCTGGCACACTTGAACCTATAGTTAAACTTCTATAGCACGTCTAAGTTTTGTTGAAAAACAAAAAAAAGAGTAAATGCCTTCAACTATGCTTTGAACTTCTTTTGAAAATAATTTAATTAATGATCTTTAAAATTTTTCTCAGCATACCAGTTGAAAATCACTGGTGCAGAGGCATATTCCCAGACTGAAGCGCTTCCCTTCCAAAAATCTATGGCATGTATTATTTCAATCCTTCTCATGGCATTAAGTGCAGTGTTCTTTGTAACTTAGCATTTTTTGTTCAATTCTTTCTCACCTAGATTGTGAGTCTCTAGAGATGAGGAGCTCAGCCTTTTTTCTCTGGGGCTTCCGGCACCTCTTACAATGTTCTCACATTGAAAGTGCTCCAAGAATGTTCACAAGGATGATGACTTTTAGTGATTCCCACAGTGGGTAAAGTCAGAGCATCACAGAGTTAGGCCCAGCAGGTGGAAAGCATGCACATGGAAATGCTTGTAGTTATAGATAATTAATACCCTTCTGCCATGCCTGTCTGTGTCAGAGGCTGTCATTTTGGCCCCCCCTGGATTTCTCAAAAGCTGATCATCTGTGTTCAGAGTCTCCTTGCCTGTGCCAAGGTACTACAGCAATAGGGCAGAGGATGGGGTCAGAATTTCTTTGCCAGGGAAAGAATCTCCATTTATCTAATCAGTACTTAGAAGAGTGCAATGCAGACAGCAGATAGTTAGCTGCACTTACAGGTTGGAAACATGAAAGACCACATTAAAATGTTCACCCGGCAGGAAACCTCTGCAGTTTTCTGAAGAAATAACTAAAGTGAGAGCCTGGCCTGGGTCCTGGCCCCTCTGCCAAACACAGGGAATGTGGAACAAACCCTGAGATGGAGCGCCAAACACAGGCATGAAGGGCAACAATTTTTCAGCTCAGAACTGGAGCTTCCTAATCTGAGTTCAGGGCAAAAGGAAGGAGAAAGCTACACATTGAATCCAGAGAACAAATTCACAAAACAAGACTAAAGAAAAGAAAAAACAAAAAAACACACAAACAGGAGAGACTCTCTAATGCCCAAACTGAAAGTGCTCAGAGTATGTTCCTAAAATCTGTTCCCTAGTGTTAACTTGTCACCTGCTGACACTCCTATAATTCTTTTACTGAAGAGTTCGCTTATGTGGGAAGTTAAATTTTCCAAGGGAGAGCCATACATTTCAAATAGTCTAGATATGCAAATATTTTCAATGAAATTGAATGGAAACATATCACTTGAGACCATAGATATTTTCCACACTTTTCTTTGTTCCTCTTGGATACTTTTCTAACTTATGTTTGGTTTCATCACTTTTTAAGACAAGAAAACATATCAGTGGGACAGTTAGAGCACCAGCCCAACAGAACACTCTGAAACAAGCAACAGAAGCACATTGTTTAGGCTGCAGATCCTTTTTTTACTTTTCCATATGTTGGTCTACATGGAGCTAGTGATAAGGCAGAGTGTCTGTCACCCCGACAGCTAGTCTGGAGGCTCTTTCTTGTAAGAAAAAAAAAAAAAACAGCACGACACATTGGTTGGAAATGGAAATGGACGTTTGGATGAAATGTTTTGTAGGTAAGGGGCTTGCTTTCCAACTAGTCTGAAAAATCCTTGAGACAGAGCCATGTACCTATCATCCATAATGCATGGCTTATTTTTAGTATACATTTACATACAAAGTTGATTTGAAGTCCTCGATGAACACTTCTTTCCAAAAAAAGTTTACTGGCTGTTACAGAGATACAATCTCCATTTAAACGGCATCCTTCAAGATCTGCCTTGGTGGCTGGCCATGCATTTTAAAGACAGCTTCTTCTACCATGTTTAAATAAGGAGTTCCATCCTGAAAAATCAAGAGCAATCTAATGATGCTTCATCTGTGTCATGTTTGGCCAAACCTATACCTTCTTTTATTACTTTCACCCTTTGATCAGCAGATAATTGACACCTATAGCTATGTATAATTTTCAGTGTTATATATGAAAAGCATTATTTTTGCAAGCATATATTAAAGACGCACCATAGTTCAAGATTAAGAGAAGACAATGGAGATAGAAGAGGCAAAAGGGATGGGAACAGGACTTTAAATGGAACCATTCTTCAATTAATAGTAATAATAAATAAGAGAGATGAGTAATTACTGCTCTGTTGCCATAATCTACTGTGTTATGAAAAGAGTTTAGTTCTGACGTTGGCTTAGATTGGGCTTGGAAATTCCACTTCAATTTTTAGAAGTCCTATAAAATCTGGACTTACTATAGATCAAAGCAAACAATGCGTGGGTCCTAGGACCACACTGGATATTCAACAGCAAACCAGAACTGCTCTTGGACAGGCTGGAGGATTTTTAGCTAACCTAAGAGGTGTGGCCTTTTCCTGGAAGTCTTCCTATGCTTTCTCTGACCTTTTAGAGCTTGCCTTTCCAGACCAAGCCAGCACAGATAGGCCTTGAGGATTTGAGAGAAATAGGGGAGAATATTTCCTACAACCACACTTCATTTCAGCTATCTAAAATAGCTGTTGAATTGTTAAGCCAGGATTTAGAGAAATGGATGCGATGAGCTGCCTAGAGCTTAGTAGTTCAAGAAATGTTACAAAATCTACATGGCGAATACAGCTAAGTCTTTAGATGTTTGAGGTAGCTTTTCTAAACTTTATGATAGCCCAGAATTTGGTTTCAAGTTAGAACAAGAAAGCCACACAGGAACAATATTTCTTTTAAATTACTCCACACTATGAGATTACATAGGGAGCAGATGAAGGTGGAATAATAGAGTTCAAAATATTGTATTTCAAGAACAAGAAATAGTGTTTAGCAGGGATTTTGAACATTTTGAACAAGTCTAAAAGAAAAAAAAAACAACCAAGGGCCTAGCTAAACATTAAATATTAGGGGAAGGTTATTTGTTTAGACTCCTGCTTCTTGCTACACAAAGAAATAATAAACAAGGGTGGTAAGTTTTCTATACAGGATGCATTCTGCATTACAAAATTAGATGCAAATATGGTGCAGTGATCATCAGTGTTTATCATTTTAGCATCATGATATAGGCTGTAGCTTGTAGGCAAACTGCCTTAGAAAAATGGGCCTCTCCAGCTTCTCCTTCCCCCCAAGAGGAACCAGAGGAACAAACTCGGCCATTTCCTGGAGATTTCTAGTCAGAGCATCAATAACAAAGTGCAGAACAGTGAAGGGCCCCCAAAGCCAACTTGTCAGGGTCTGGGTAATGTGAACCCTCATCATTTTGATGATGCCATTTTGAGAGATTTCTTACGTACTGCCCATGTTTCATTTCCTACTGATCTGCTGTGACCCATTTGAACTGACCAGGGACCGTAGTCAGCTCCTGAAATGCAAGCTTCTCACTTCATTCACTGAAATGGGGCCCTCAAGAGCTAGAAATGCTACTGGTTTCATCCCTTCCTGCCTGCAGTGGTGGTTGGATTGTGTGGAAGGTGGAATAGTGCTGAGGAAACTGGAAATTTGTTTAGTTAACATTACCTTTTTCCTTTTTGTGCTTCTCTTTCCTTCTGTAATTCCTAAACAAATGCTTTTTTTATGACTCAGACAAACCATAACAACTGCTATTTATTGAGTACTGCATTAAAGACATGAATACGCCATGAATTTCATCCTTAGAGGACCTGTGGGGTTACGCATTTCACAACAAACAAAACCACAGTAGCATAGAGAGGTTATGTCCTGTGCTGGAGGCTGCACAGCAAATGAATAAAACTTTCATAAATTAAAGGCTGTTAACCACTGTGCTATAACTGGCTTTCATGAGCCACACTGACTTTTAACTTCCCAAGTTCTTGACAAACATATCCACTCATTCCCACTGCTGCTTATAGATCATCCCCAAATCTCTTACCTGTATCCCACTCTTATCTCCTTAATCTAGTCTATGATTTTTTTAAATTAAATTTTATTTTCTTTCAGAATTATCATTGATGTCTTGTTTAGACAAGACATCTTCTATGGGAAGATGACAGAAAAGTGTTCAGTCCACAGAAGCCAACTCCCCATTCTTAGGAGGTTGTGTATAATTTTGCATTGTTTTTGTCAAAGTGGCTCCTAATTCTATTTCAGGTCCCTGAAGATCCAGATCTGCTTTACCTATGGGAAATAACTCAGAAGTCACCAGGGGATAGACAATGGTGGGTGGAGAGTGCAATACGCAGCCTCTGAAATTGTAGGTCAACAAAAGGTATAAAAAAAGTAAAATAAGACTGAAGTGGTGGTCGGAAAGCCCTACTACTCTATTTAGTAAGAATAAAGAGAAGGACCCAAACACCCAACGCACTGGTAACCCAAACAAAAGAGGTGTAAGAGAGTTTCCTACTGAAGATCAATGACTAATGAAAAGGACAAGGTGAGATTCCCACAACAAATCTTCACTGAGAGGACCTACTGTTCTAAGAAGTTGTAGGCTCTCAGTGACTATTTGTTGAAATACAGCAGTAAATGAGAGAGGCAAATTCCTTGTCCTTCCTTTAGATGTTGAAAGCTGAAGGACTTAGAAGTTGTCTAGGGAAAAATGAGGAGGGCTTGAGGGATAAAAGCATGGCATGAAAACTGTCAAAAAAAGTTCTTAATAATATCCTTTATCTCCTGTGTTTCAACTAGCCTAGCTGAGCAAGACGTTCGTGAGTTTTCACCATAGTTGATTGCTTTATCTTCTGCAAGAGTTTGTTTAGGGATCACGCTGTATGATAATTTGAAAAAGAAGATGGTGTGTCTGCACGTATTGTTCATTTGCCATTGAAATGTCTGATGTATTCGAGTGTGCCATAAATAGACACAGATGTGAATGAAGCAAAATCATGGAAGGAAGTAATGACAAAAAATTGAAAGGGAAAAGGCCATGCAGCAGATTTCACAAATGATTTGAACACCAGAGGTCAGAGCACATCCACCCGATGATTACGCTCCCCTGTGAATATCATATTACAGGAAATAAATACTGGAGAAGAATTAAAAAGTGCACAAGAGGATAGCGAAGAGATCAAAACCTTAGTATGTAATGGAGTTAACTGAGCTCTTTAGAAGGAAGAGAAGAATGTGGGGCATAAAATGGTGTTCCTTATCCTGAGTTTGAGAGGTCTACATGGTTGGAAGAAAAGGTAGATGCAAGACCCCCCAAACCCCCATGACCTACAGAGGCATTGGAAGCAATGTTGCACACAGAGTAATTTGGGAAGCAGACTATCAAAGTGAGCAGGACAGTCTCTTTATGTACACATATTAAAAGGAAGAATTGGGAAAAAAGAAATGCGTGCGTGCAGGGAGCACCAAGGGTGGCTAGAGACGGACAGCTCAGCTATCTTGACTCCTTCCGGAATGCCTCTTTCCATTTCAGACAGTGAAGCAGAGGGTGCAGACAAGGGAGGCTCTGAGTAACACTACCTACTCTTCAGGGCTAATAAAAAAATGTCACCACTTGACGAACACCTACAAAAGCTGGGAAGTCAAATGGGGGAACAAAAGTGAATGGGAGAAGCTCTTCTTATAAGATCAACAAGAAATTTACCATCATATCAGCAGAGAAGATCTGGCAACTTAGCAAAGACTCATTTTCCTAAGTGATGAATAGAAGAATTTTTTTGTGATTCAGCTCAGAGAACTGTATAAAAGTCTCAGAAACTCCTGTTCATTTACCAACAGGTTCTTCTGCCTCCTTCCACTTCTGTCCTCTGTGTAAACCATCTTACTTCTTAGAGAATGGCTGGGAGCTCTTTCCAGAAGCTACCTCTTAGTCTCTTCACAAATTAGCTGTCTTCTTAGACCACAGAAGCAGGTGCTTAAGCATTGGCATCTGGATAATACTTTTTAATGTAAAACATTTTTTAATTTTGCCATTCATTCCTTTATTCACTCATAACATATGCTTTCTGTGTTCTTTGTATGCCATGTGCCATCTTTAGAAGGAGATCTAGAAAAGATGACTCCACTTCCGACCCCTTCATGATGGTCTTTCTGATTATCTCAGAGAGATGGAAGAGGTGATTTTATTAATGGATATTTTAGGGTGCTCTAACCTTGTGCACAGCTAAACTGCATGCAAATTCTTCTTCTTCTTCTTCTTCTTCTTCTTTTTAAGACAGAGTCTCACTATGTCGTCCTCAGTAGAGTGCTGTAGTGTCACAGCTCACAGCAACCTCCAACTCTTGGGCTTAAGTGATTCTCTTGCTTCAGCCTCCCAAGTAGCTGGGACTACAGGCATCTGCCACAATGCCCAGCTATTTTTTTGTTGCAGTTGTCGTTGTTGCTTAGCTGGCCCAGGCCGGGTTCAAACCCACCAGCCTTGGTGAATGTGGCCGTCACCATAACCACTGTGCTATGGGTATGGAGCCTGCATGCAAATTCTTATCCCACTCTCAGTGGCTTCATTTCTAAACTTCCCAAGCTGGCTGGTTGCCATAACTTTGGTTCTGACACCTGGATACAGGGCTAGCCCTAGGTTTTGAAGTCCAATCAGGGTATACAGCCAAAACATGAAGGGAAAAATCACGTATTTATAATTCTGTCTTCCTTTTTAAAAGCCATTTCCATTATACTCATCTCTATAGGCATTAGACTGTATGAAACTTTGACCTACCCCTGGAGGACAGATGTGAATTCTGTAGTGGCTGTGCTGTTCTCTAGCTATGAAAACTTGAGTTCGGTTGGTCACTTATTTATTTCATTCATTTATTTATTATTATTATTCTTTTATCTCATTTTTAACAATACTTTCAATGAATGGTAGCTGGGAGTTTAGAGAAAGTAATCAATGGGAAAGTACTGGCATACTTGACAAGTTAAAATTCTATGTTAGTTAATGCATTAGTTAAAAACTGATTAGTCCTCCCTTCCTTAGTTCAGTAGTATAGCTACTAAAGTGCTTCAGCTTCAAAGGTTGTCTGTGGGACTTATATTGTTGTTTGGCTCTGCAATTCCTATTTATCTTTTCATATACAGTAGAACCTCTATAAGTTGGCCACTCAAGGGTCTATAAAGGTCATGTAGAGGTGATCCACATAAGGAATTAGGTCTTAGTAGATGTGGTGCATGACCAGTCTATCAAAATCAAATCAACTTAAGGAGGTGGTCAATATAGGCAGGTGGTCCACTACTGAAGTTCTACTGTATTTAAGCCCTGTTTTACTACCTAACCCCAGACTCCCTCAAGAGGACACTGACTGACCTTCTTATAGATCCCTTTGCACCTGGCACTGAAGCACCATAAATGGTGAGTATTTGTGAATTGGTTCAGTTTATTTGAATTCTAAGATTTTTGCATTGTAATCATCCATCCATCCATCCATCCATCCATCCATCCATCCATCCGCCCACTTAACAAACATCTCATAAATGCCTATGTATGCTGTAAACAGATGAAAGCTGGGCTGCTGTGCTGGAAGTGGGCTGGAGGACCTAGAGCCCAGTGCTCCTGGCTTCATCTTGCCAGCATTTGGCGTTTATGTCCATTGGTGGGAGGATGTGTGCAGGGTCCTGTCCAGAGAACACAACTCTGCCAGGTACTTACTAGACCAGATGCTGCTGAGAGAGCAATTAACACCACAAGGTCCCTCCCCCCCAAAGGCTTGCATGGTCATGGGGAAGACAAGAGGGGAGGAAGCAAAGCATAACCTTGGCAACAGGAGTTAAAGGAAGCCACGCAGTGGGGAAATCATCAGACGGAGGACTGGAAAAATGAGAGAACAATGCTGCAAAAATAAAAAATGGAGACTTGTTCAGGATTGGACTCAGCATCAGCAAAGGCATAGAGACAGGCAAGCAAATGCCAGTGAGGAAGAGAAAGGTCTTCTTGGCTCTGACACAGCACACGTGAGACAGAGCAGAGGCCTGGGCAGCCATGGGTTCCTGCAGAGTTTCGCTGACTCTATCCTGAATGCAAAGAGTAACCATCTGAGGTTTGGAAGGGGTGATAGGATTGCCCTTGTGTTTCATAGCCGATACAGAAAGACCTTGCTGGTTCTGAGCAGCCAGAACTGGAATCCTATACCCAGATTCCATGATGATGTCTAACTTGGTAGATGATGGCAGTGGATTTCTTCAGGCTGATTCACAGAAGCTGTGATCACCGATTCATCCCCTATGATAGTAATTGTATTTAATTTGAAATGTGGAATTCTACAGTGTTGATGAAAGACAAAGAAAGCATGCTTGAAATACAGCTCCTTTATTTTAAGTTTTCAAAAAAAATCGAATCCTGGACCAAGGAACCACAATATTCACTGTCTTTCTCTAACTTTATGTTCTTCTAAACAATTTTCTGAGATTTCTCCATTGATTAAAGTTAGGACTTCACTGTGGGAACCCTTGAGTTTTAGACAAACATAGATTACGCTTTGGATAATACTGTGCACAGTGAGATGGCATATGTCTACTTTTGTGTATCTAAAAATGATTAAGAAGTTCTGTCCTGAATGGGAAAGGCAGAATGAAATGACACACATTGGGCACAAAGCAAAGAAGTAAAGTACCACCCAGAGGGAAAGAAATATGGGTTTCAACGCAGGCATATCTGTAAGTCTATCAACAATATAAGGCAGAAAAAGCTGTTTGCATTAACATCCACGTCTCTGAATTCCCCCAGAACACAGGCGGCAGTCAGGCACGGCTGGGGAGAGTGGCGCTTCCCCAGGCCAGGTCTTCAGGGCAGAAAGAGGTTCTAGAAAGAGCAGAAATGTTAATTATGAACTTCCGTGTGGGGTCCCCCATGTAGAGTTCATATTTGTAAATGTTTTCTCATCCTCAGAGAAGCTGTTTTCTATACCAGCACTCCTTTAGTAACTCCAACTTTTATTTTTATCTTTTTCCACTTGCGACCCGGGGTGGCGGCTGGGTGGGGTTGTGTTTTGGGAGGAAGAGAGTTACACTCCTCTGCACCTGGGAAAATGCTAATTCCTGTTTTTAAGGAAAATAGGCTAAGAAAAGGCTCAAGGGAGTCTAGGACATCAAAGAACTTTTTTAAAACAACTTTTTTGACGATTTAAATGAAAATGAGGCAGACATATACGGATTAAATTTCCCCTTAAAGCAGCCTGAGGTTGAAAGATTAAGGGGGAAGAGATGGAGGTAAAATGTAGTGGGGATTTGCTATCAGAGTTTCTACTGATCTGAGACTGGGTGTGTTAACCCGTGATGTGGCTACGTGTGCTCAGTTTGCGGGCTCAGACACACACACACCCGTTCAGCATGTCCGTGAAACAGTCCCTTCACAGTTGATGATTTATGCAGCTTGCTGGGAGAGAAGTAGGCCACGCCAGCCTAGAAAGCACTTTACTTTTGTTGTTTTTGCTCATGAAGGACGTGTTGTCCTATAATTACTCTGTCACTTCTTAAAAGGTGAAATCCTTAACAGGTTTATGCTTTATGTGTTGCTATAAGTGTTCTTGTCAGAGCACGTCCAACCAGGTTGGAATCCCCATGCCACATCTCCTTCACTAGGAACAAAGAGGAAATGGACATTTTAACACGTGTTGAAGCATCTGCAAGAAAAAGAAAAAAAGAAATATATCAGTTAGGGAGGACAGATAAGGTATGGAAAAATTACAAACAACATTCCTGTTTCCCCTTTGGGTCCCAAAGTACTTACAAAATACTTTGTCATTAACTTCTTTTTATTTTTCTTTTCGCTCTCTGTCAACAAACAAGTATAATTTTGTATCTGTATGTGATAACAGAATAGGTCAAGGTAAAAATAGCTAATGTTTAACGCAGAGGAAAAATGAAACCTTCCAACTCCAACCAATGTAAATGTTAACCTTATGTTTTAACACTTAAGAGAATATAAAGGAGATGCTGGCATTGATCAGGTTAGTTATTTTTCTCTGTAACACTGACGAATCTTGCAAGCTTAGTAAATTAGAAAGAGAAAAGTTTGAGAGCCTCAAATAATCAGGAACTTTACTATTCCAAAGATCAAATGCAATAGGAATGTAATTCCTTTTTTTTTCTTCATACCAAAATTAATCTTTCAGTTTGAAAGGTCTAGCATTGTGAAATGTTACAGGGCATGTCTGGGCCAAGTAGGAATGAACAGTTAGCAGGCTTATCATCAACTAAGAATGATGTTCTCATTTTATGAATTGTATGAAATGTTGCTTTCTTCTAAGTCCCCAGGAAAAGTCAGATCAATAGGGGAAACGTCTGTGCATTCTCAAAGCTGGGTCTCCTCCCAAGATTCTTTAGCTGCAATCATCAAACACAGTTACCTGTTCATTTTGAGACAGCCCATAGCAATATGGCTCCCAGTCATTCCATTAGCCACCTGTACTCTGCCAGGGCAGTTTGGAAACCAAGCTCTCTCTCTTGTCCCCTGTCATCCACACTTTTGCTTAGAAATTTCTGTTAACTTAAACCTTTAGAAAATGTGATCCAAAATAATCATGGAAGTCAATGGTGAGATTCAGCCAGGGCACCATACAACCACAGTATTATCTATGTTTAGGGTCCTTTCAAATTGTTTGAATTGTAACTATTGTTACAACTACAGTATTATTTATGTGTAGGGTTCTTTCAAATTGCTTGTGTTAGCCAGTGCTTATGCCAAACTGGTTGTTACATATCCTGGATACATAGTGATGGCTATCCTGAGTTCCCCAGGTCAACATCACTGCCCCTCAATTAATACTGCCACTGACTTAGTTTAGACCCTTGTGATATTTTGCTAAGGCTATCGCAAGAGGCCTTGATGCAACACAACACGAAAGCAGTTGATTTTACTGCAGAATATAGGCATGTTGAGATACTTAAAAGTAGGCCTTTAGGAACTTGGCCTCCAAAAGGCTCTATTATTAGGAGAGATTTGCAACCTTCAAGAAACAAACAAATAAACAAACAAACAAATAAAAAGATTCAAGGAAGATAGAAACAAAGAAGGGAGTTTTGGTTTCAGAAAGATAGGCTAAGTTAGAGGAAAGAGGTGATTCTGAAATTATCTATTCTCAGCCAGCCTTGCAACCTTTGACGGGGGCAGGGTGGATGCAGGTGAAAACCAAAGGTTAATTTCACCTCAACAATGGCAGGATACTGGATGGGTAGCCCTTGGCAACATTGATTTCAGCACCTTCTACAGCGAGGGAAGGAGGTGTTCTTGGCAGAGACCTCAGTTCCATCAAAGCCTTGATGTGGATTCTGGCGGGTGGTTGCAGGAACACCTACTTCGGCCCTTGACTGTGCATTAGCAGCAGAACAGCCCATTAGGATGCTGACAGCCATGACAACCATGAGCACAGGAAGCCACACTGATTCCAGTGGATATTTATTGGATTCTTTCTATTTTCCAAGAATCAGAGATTAGGAGTATAACAGTAAAAAAAACACACCTGCCTTTTTAACCATTTGTGACAGTGAGAAATATAATTTCCATCCCAACTAGTACACACATATACCTGTGGACATACACCTCCCAGCATATTAAAACAAAGTTTCATGAAACAATTCTAACCCTGACCATGCAACACACTCTGATATTTTCTGTATCTACTGAATTTTCTATTATATTTTTCCTATATATATATATATATTTTTTTTTTTTTAAAGTTATAGTGGTCAGTCCTACTAAATTGATTTATGGACCATTAATGATTTGGGATTAGTGATTTGTTACCCACAGTTTGAAAAACACTTTTCTAATAAGAATTGCAGCTATTATATCTAATATTTATCAAGCATTTACTATATGCTAGACGCTGTTCTAAGAAACTTACATATGTTCACTTATTTGGTCTTCATAATTTAACTGCTTCACCTAGGTAGTAAATAGAGGGAACAGGATTTAATTCCAGTCTTGAAATTCCTACTCACTTAACCAGGGAGGTTGGTTAGTAAGAGATAAAGTTAAGAGATTTATTGCAAAGACCCAGCTTACATGACTACAAGAGCTAGCTAGGCAAGCCTGAACTCCATCTGTGGATTGTCAGGAAAGGTAGCCAGAAACAGGCACCCATTCCATGGGTGGGATTTCTTCTTCTTCAGGAGAGAGCTGTGCTTTTAAGGCCTCTTCCACGATTGAACCAGGCCTATGCAAATTACTTAGGATAATCTTTCTTACTCAAAGTTAGCTGATTAGGGACTTTAATCACTTAAAAATACCTTTAAGGCAATACCTGCTAATATTTGATGCATCAACTTGGTGTGTCAAGTTGACACAATCAACATATCACAGTTCATTCATTGAAAATCTGGCACTAATACATTTTCCTTAAACCATATTTAATCTCTAAGTAACAAAAGAACAGTCACATTTATGCCTAACCTGGAACAATTTATCCTGTAGATAACTGAAAACTCACCAACCTTTTTACCAAAAAAAAAAGCAAAGTTTTGGGGAGTGTTCCCTCTTCTTTGATATCCATTAACTTAAATATTGTGATAAAAGGTAACTATTCATAATACATCTTCTTTTAGATAATGAGGGGATAAGAAAAAATTATATACATATACATACACACAGACAGATGCAAACATATTTATATCACCCCCAGGAAGAAATACTCAAAGTACCTATAGTCACTATTTCTACAATTGGAAACAAAGTTGTAACTGATATTTATAACTATTATACCTTCTTCCAATAGGCATTCTACAGCCCCTTTTCCCTCAGCAATCACTTGAGGTGGTCATGATTTTTTGCCCTGTGAAACAACTCTGTGATGCTGAAAAGGGGTTCTGTATGTCATGAATAGTAGTTTTGGTGGAAAAATTGTGTGCTAGGCAGTCAGTCAACACCCACCTTAAATGTCCATTACAGTGAGACTAAAGCATTGCTCCTCTCCTGGTAAAAATAGTCCATTGTAATCAACATGTCAGCACCAGGTAGCTAGCTCAACACTCCAGGGAATGGTGCCACACCCGGACCTTGCTGTTGTCTTTCACAGGCAGACGTTGCCTTCTCAGCTGTGGCCATAGTCGGTGCAGGAGCGAGAAGTCCATGTTGCTCAACACTTATGTAACCTCCCTGCCAGCCACCTGGCTTTGTTCATGAGCCCATAGGGCAAAGAGAGAAAGAACTGGGGAGAGAAGGTGACTGGTGTCCAGAGGAATGTCACTTGATTGTTCAAATTCTCCTCTGATAAGGTCATCCTTTGATTGGCATTTATATGGAACACAAATATATTTACATTCTTTGCCACTCAAAAGTGTCTTTCCATATCCCTCTTTCTCAAACTGCTTGTTACCAATTTTATAATTATTTTCCTTTCAAATTCCTGACCATCCAAACCATAGACTATAATCTATATAGACTTACTTCTGGCTAGTTCCACTTCCAGTTCATCTCCAGGTGCCCTTCCCGAAGTTTTGCCCACTGGGAGAATTTCTCTTCGCTACTGTCATTTAGGATTATTCTAGAAAGGGACTATAGGGCCATAGCTGTCTATTCGGTAGAGCCTGAATATTGGGCAGAAACATCTATCTATTGGGTAGAGCCTGAATGTTGGGCAGAAACCAGGCTTTTCTTTTCCTTAGTTACCTAGTCATAGAAAATATATTGTGTGTGCATATACTATATATGTTCATGTGTATATATCTGTAAATATAATCTATATATATTCAATCCCACTTTTAAATAAATTAATGTAAAATAAAACAAAAATCAGACTTTTTAACAGTTGCATTGCATCTTATGACTATGTATCTAAAGCTAGCATACAAATTACAAATTATGTATTTAAGTTCCTTAAATTTATAAAAGTACAATAGTAAGGATAGCATCATTTCTCAGTAATTTCAACAAAGTCAATTTCATCTGCATCACTGGAGTAGTGTCTTTGGTAGAGCATCAGAAAAGATAGTTAGCTTGCCAGGCAAGTAGCTGGGGCTGTGTTACAAGTTTTACATATTCGACCTTTAAAAGCCAGAGAAATAACAGGAGAACATGATGCTCACCCAAAATGAGGCATGGGGAAACTGAGACATTCAGACAAAAGGGCAGAGTCACACTGCTCATTTCATGCTACTGGAAATAAATAAAGAAGCCAACCAGCCAGCTAACTTAGAACAAGGATTATTTTCCAAGTTCATATTAAACCCTACTTCAACAAAGACAACTGTTTATTGAACATTTACTCTTTTTCAGAAACAGGTTCTGGGACTATAAAGATGAACATATTTTGTCATTGAAGATATTACCCCTCAAAGTAAAATACACATCTATGGTCTTAAGGGGTTTGCCTTTTGAAAGATACGAAGAGCAACTATTGACAATGTAGATTGAGACCACGTGAACATGACTATCTAGACTTATGAACATGTATATTTATATATTAATGATAAAAGAGGAGCCTTAATTATGTCTTGCTGATATTATAGCTTAAAATAATAGCATGGTAACTGTTATAAGAAGTATAGTGTGTAGGTTGGGCACAGTGGCTCACAACTGTAATCCTAGGACTATGAGAGGCTGAGACAGGTGAATTACATGAGCTCAGGAGTTCGAGACCAGCCTGAACACAAGCAAGACCCTGTCTCTACCAAAAATAGGAAAATTAGCTGGGCATGGTGGGATGCTTATAGTCCCAGCTCTTGGGAGACCCCAGCCCAAGAGTTTGAGGTTGCTGTGAGCTATAATGCCATAGCGCTCTACCCAAGGTGACAGAGTGAAATTCTGTCTCAAAACAAAGAAAAGAAAAAGTAATCAGTGTTTATTTTATGCCAGACAATGAAATGTATGCTTTCTTAATGTGTATTTGCCAATTAATAGTTGTAGAAAGCCTCAAGTTATTATTATCACCATAAAACAAATGAGATAATTGAGACTTAAAGAGGTCATTTAACCAGAGCCCCCATACCAATATAAAGTTCTGATGAGATTTCTGTTTGAGTCTAAAAGTTAGGCTCTTATCCACTAAATGAAGCTTCTTACTGGAAGATAGGAAATAAATACTTCAGCTCCTCATCAGTAAGGACTTTTAAGTTGATGCCTTTGCCTTAGCGCAATTTATATGGTAGGAACAATAAAAAGTGCTGGTCAATAAATTTGAGTTCTAATTTTTCTATTGTTTAGTTGTGTGATGTTGGCAAAGTCATTTAACCTTGCTGATCTTCCATACCTTATCTATCAATGGGATAAATAGCAAATAGGTAATTTATTGGCAACTCTTAGATATTTAACTGCTTTATAAACTGAAAGGGTTAAGTTCAAATGTAAAACACCATCTGACTTCCCAAAGTTGCAAGAAGCTGAATGAAAAGTTAAACATAATAACAATATTGAAACTCCTCTTTATCAGTATTTTATCCTCAAATTATTATCTTCTCTCATAAAATATAAATAAAATAACAATAACAATCAGTAATGCCTGAAAAAAATTGACGAGGGCGTTAGAAAGATTTCTAGCAGAAAGGCAAATAAGTGAGCCCTTATACTCCCCAGCTGAGTGACGTTAGCCAAGTCATTTAATCTCTCTAAGGCTAAGTTTCCTCCTTTACAAAACTATGAGTTTGGGCCAACGCTAAATAATCTCTAAGCACCCGTGCATTCTACCAAGCAAGACATTCAGGGTCCTCTGGCTGTGACCACTGTCTGCTTTGCCCTGATCATCCTGGAGAATCTTAGAAAAATCCTCCACCCAATTGATTAGGGTGTATTTCAACCACAGAAACTCTAAAGACAGGGTGCCATTTGGTCTGCTTGTGTGAATTGAATTAACCTCTCGGCTTTGTAAAATGTATCTTTCATTGACTTCGATACCAAACACTTAATCCCTGGAAATTAATTGAGGGAGTTTGAATTTCCCTGGTGATATTGGCGTAAGGAAAATCTTGTTACTTAAATCACACTTTTGTGTGTTAACATCATAATTTTTAAGAGATCATCACAGCAATCTCCGGTTTCTGTTAACTGTCTCTGAAAATCCAAATGGGTTTATTTCCTACGTTGTTAATAACCTTATTACTCAGCCTCACAAATTATCAAGTATATGGACTACAGTTGAGCCCAAACTCATTTTATTTGACGCAGGCAAGACAAATACAAAGATTTCTATTTTGAGAGTAAAACTGCCAGGGTGAATTACTTGGAAAGCAGTTGAACATGATGAAATGCCATAAATTATACTGAAAATCTCTTTGTGTAGGCATTCAGCTCTGTATGCTTTTATTGATAAAGCAGCAATTTCCCCTCCTTTTTTTTTTTTTTATGAGAACTAACAATTACATTGCTCTGAGAAAGAATTTGACTTCTATTAGCTGACCGCAGCACTCGGATAGAAAATTCTTATTGTCTTATACTAATTTTAGCAGAAAAAATATTCCCCCAAGAAGGTCTGTTTTGGACCCTGTGTCCTTTTGGACTCTGCTGATGGAGGAGCTCAAGAAAGCAAGTCATTTCACTCGCATTAAAAGCAAGAACCAAGGTGGAAAGTATTCTCAGCTACAACGTAACAAATGTACTGCCGCATAAAGATGCTTTTTCAAACAAAAGTCTGGCAGCCCTCAGGAGTGGGAACAGAAGGTAATACAGAGTTCTACCAGGCTGTACTAGGAGCTCTGAGTGTGCTGGATGGCTCCCCACACACTTTCCCCCAACTGGGCATGCGTTTTGGCAGCCAGTCTTCTGTTGAGGTACTGCCATTTAATTTTCAAGAAATTGCTACAGTATACAAAAGTTAAAAAAAAGAGGAAGAAAATCAAGGTTTTTAAGTTCCAAATGTTTAAGAAAAGTCTTCAGTAGTGACCAGCTGCATTCCAAAGAAACCTGTTTGAAAGTTTGGATAAAACCTCTGCAGAGTTAGAGAGGAAAAAGCCTCGTTCCCTTTGCATTAGTCACTCTGTAAAAGATTAATCCTAACGAGCTACTTTCTGCAGTTAGGCACACCCAGATTTTGCATTACATACCTGTGATTTCTCAATGTTTAGGCCAAAGTGTGTGCACTCAGATGCTGATAGATATTGTCTTTCCAGAAACCATTAACCACGGTATTAACTGTAATAACTTCGTGAGTTTAAGGAATGAGGCCACGCGGGGCTGGGGGTGGGGTGGGGGGAGTCGCTGGGGAAAGAGTTGTTGGAAGCTGTGTAAAAGAACACATTGATGGAACTTAGGTTTCTAAAAACAGAACAGGAAGAAAACCCAGGCCACTGTCTTTTGGTTTCATCTGTTCTACGCTGCCATCCCTTCCTCTGTGTCTGTGCTAGGTTGATTTTCAGCAAGTAGTGCTGCTAGCTTAATTGATTTCATCAGTTAATGGCAGCCACTGTGATGGGGTTTAAAGTTTTTTATTCAAAGAATCAGCATGGAGACAGAACTTCCTGATACCTTTGCCAGACCCTGGCAGGACAACCGTACACAGGATTGCTGCTCTGGCCCAAGAGATTTCAGCAGTTCACTTCTTTTGCACTATGACACAACTCCATACTAGCCCAGAGTGGGAGAAGCCTCTTGCTGTGGGCACACTTCTAGAATTAAGGGCTTATGTCTAGCTGTTCTTATCCTGATGCAGTTCTAAATTAAATTTCATTTTTATCCCATGACTGCTTTGCCTGATGTAAAAGGTTTTTGTTTTAATTTAGTTTGCTCATCTATCACTTTACTGAGACTAAGAAGACAAAAAGATAAAGCAACTGGAAGAGTTACAAAAACAGAGATAAAAAGCAAACAGGGGGCATGAAGCAGAGTGCTGCATGGATCCCATGATGCATGGATCCCCTTGGTGGTACCAACACCTTTGAATTGAAACTCATTTACTGAGCTACATGTATATAAAGCCGTATGCATACCATAGTGCTAGACGAAGTCCTCTTAGCAAGCAGAATGTCCCACATTTTTGTGGGAAACTGATTGATAATATTTGCTAATATAATTTTTGTAAGTATGTCAAGCTCTGGCACAAAATGAAGCTCTTTATAGGGTTTGTCACTTTTAATCTTCACTACACCATGTGATTGAGCATTATTAGTTTTCTCATTTTGTAGACAAGGAATAAGAGGCCTAGACAAATTAGTGACTTTGCCCAAGATCTCACAGTGAATAAATGGGCAGTCTAACAATCAAACCTGTATCTTCTAAATTCAGGAACCATGTCTTTTAGGATTATGATGTACTGATTGACCAAGGATACAATAAAAAATAATATCAGCCTATTGGAATAAAAACAGAAGTAAGAACAAGTTCTTTGGGAGAATAAAGGCAAGAATAATTAATTTTAACTAGTTTCATTAGGAAGTTGCTTGCTGGTCCATAGCTGTTTGATGCCTTGAGGAAGTTACCAAAAGTTTTCAATGCCAAGTTGAGGCATTTTGGTGTTATTCAGGAACTGAGATTCCCTCTCAACTTTGTAATGCAGGATTATAACATGAAAGCAGAAGGGAGGGCTTTGAGATGAGGGCCAGCTTATGGTGATGGTTTATGCTGGCCAGGGCAGTAATTGCTCACCCACTTGGTCCTGTGAGCACTTAAAATGTGGCTTAGGGGATGGAGAAATTAATTTTTTAAATTAATTTAAATTTAAACTAATTTAAATTAGTCTAAAGTTGACCCTCAATTCAGTTGTCAGAAACTATTTTTATACATTTGGAGCAAGTTAAGTATATGAGTATAATTTTCCCCCTGTAAATTTTATGATCTCTAAATGTAGATTGGGTATTTCTGATGAAAATTTAACTAATTGAAATATTCTTTGTAAATGTACATTTTGAGGGCTTAGGCAAGGCAACCTTAAGCAAGGAGTGCAAATCAGGAGGCATCAGTTTACCAGACTTCGAGCGATACTGCAAGGCTATCATAAACAAAGCAGCATGGTACTGGCACAAGAACAGAGACGTAGACCAATGGATCAGAACAGAGAATCCAGATATAAAACCATCCTCATATTGCCATCTCATATTTGACAAAGTGAATAAACATATACACTGGGAAAAAGAATCCCTATTCAATAAATGGTGCTGGGAAAATTGGATAGTCAAATGCAGAAGACTGAAACAAGATTCACACCTTTTACTATGTCTGAAAATTAACTCAATGGAGAACAGACCTAAACTTAAGACATGAAACTATAAGAATTCTAGAAGAAGAAGTTTAAAAAACACTTACAGACAAAGTAGACAAAGAACTCATGAGAAAGACTCCCAACTACAATCATAGCAACAACAAAAAATAAATAAATGGGACTTCTGGTGTAAAACCATCTGATTTGGGACTTTTTGTTGTTGTTGTTGGAAGTTTTTATCTTTGTTGCAATTTCAGTGCTTGATATTGGTCTATTCAAGAGTTCTAATTCTTTCTGGTTGTGTCTAGGGAGGTGGTATGAATCTAGGTATTGACCCATTTTCTCACATTTTCAAATTTCTGAGCATAGAGTTTTTTGTGTAACCACTAATTATCTATTGTATCTCTGTGGTATCTGTTGTTATTTCTCCCTTTTTCTTTCTGATTGAGGTTATTAAAGATCTTACTTTTCTGTTTCTACTTAACCTGATCAAAAGTTTACCAATTTTATCTTATCTTTACCTTGAGATATCACCTAACCCTAGTGAGAATAGCCAATGTCACAAAGTCTCAAAGCTGCAGATGCTAGCAAGGTGTGAAGAGAAGGGAACACTTACACACTGTTGCTAGGATTGCAAATTAATACTGCCTTTTTGGACAGAAGTATGGAGAATCCTCAAAGAGCTAAAAGTAGACCTTCCATGTGATCCCACAATCCCATTACGAGTATCTACCCAGAAGAAAAAAGAAATCATTTTACCATAAGGAGATTTGTATTCAAATGTTTATAGCAACACAATTCACAATCATAAAGAAGCAAAAACAACCCAAGTGCACATCAACCCATGAACTAATTAAGGAACTATGATATATATAAAAATATATATATAAAGATGAAGACTTTACATCTTTTGTATTTACCTGAATGGAGCTAAAGAACATTCTCCTTAGCAAAGTGTCTCAGGAATAGAAAAACAGGCATCTCATGCGTTCAATGTTGATTTGCAACTAGTTGATAAACAACTACATGTTGACACAAGAGGAAAAAGCACAATTAAATTCAAGGAGGAGGGAAAGAGGAAAAGGAGAAAGGGGTTCACTAACCTCCCACCCAACAACTACAATGTTGGGGTATATGGTACACTTCCTGGATGAAGGACTCAAATACAACTTGGACTTTTTCTAATAAATGCAAACAATGTAAGCTAATATTAATATTAAGCTTTATATTAATCTGAGCATAAATAAAAATAATTTGATTAATTAATAGGAGTTGACCAAATTTAAAAGCTTCTGCACAGCAAGAGAAAGAACATTAGAGCAAACAGACAACATGCGGAATGGGAGAAAATACTTGCATGTTATACATCTGATACAGGGCTGATAACCAGAATCTACAAAGAATGCAAGCAAATCGTCAAGAAAAAAACAACCCCATTAAAAAGTGGGAAAAAGACATGAACAGAAACTTTTCAAAAGAAGATGGACTAAAAGTCAATGAACATATGAAAAAATGCTCAACATCTCTAAACAGGTAAATCCAAATCAAAACCATAGTGCAATATCACTTAACTCCAGTCCCCAAATGACAAAGTCTGGCATGGATGCGGAGAGACACAACTAATCATACACTGTTGGAGGGAGTGCAAACCAGTACAATCTCTATGTAAAGTCATATG
The DNA here is from genome assembly GCA_963573935.1 of Arctocebus calabarensis. Classification (NCBI taxonomy): domain Eukaryota; kingdom Metazoa; phylum Chordata; class Mammalia; order Primates; family Lorisidae; genus Arctocebus; species Arctocebus calabarensis. The sequence continues at coordinate 25,740 of CAUYON010163049.1, read as the reverse complement.
GCAACACCTCAAAGAAGTAAAATAAACCTGCCATTCCATCCAGCAATGACACTTCCGGTTGTTTACCCAAAGGGGAAAAAGATACTTTATATAAAAAAAAGACACATGCACTCCACTGTTTATAGCAGCACAACTCATAATTGAGAATATCTGGAAACAACCCAAGTGCCCATTAATACATAAGTGGATTAACAAATGTGGTATATGTATACCATGGAGTACTACTCAGCAGGAAAAAACAGTGAATTAACTACCTTCTGTAACAAGCTGAATGGAACTAGAGACCATTCTTCTAAGAGAAGTATTGCAAGAATGCAAAAGAAATAAAGAACCATCACATGTACTATTAAATTGGAACTTATCAATTAACACTTGTGTATGCTTATGGAAGTAACATTCATCAAATTCAAATAGGTAGGAGGGGGGCAGAGGAGATGAATACATTCCTACCTAATGGGTACAGTGCATACTCTCTGGGTGATGGGCACACTCATAGCTTTAACTCAAATGGTACAAAAGCAATTTATGAAACTAAAATGTTTGTATTCCTATAATATTCTGAAATTAAAAAAATAAATTTTGAGGGCTTAGCAAGAAAATAAGAATAAAAAATCCTCAATCAAATTTTGTATTATTTTGAATGTGTTGGAGTAAACAAAATGCATCAGTAATTTCCACCTGTTTCTTTTTACTTCTTTTTAAAGTGGCTACTAGAAAATTTAAAATGACACACAAGGCTGGGTGTGATGGCTCAGCCTGTGCACTCTGGGAGGGCACGGTGGGTGGGTTGCTTGAGTTCAAGAGTTTGAGAGCAGCCTGAGCAACAATGAGATTGCGTTTCTACTAAAAATAGAAAAACTAGACAGGCATTGTGGCAGGCACCTGTAGTCTCAGCTGCTTGGGAGGCTGAGGCAGGTATTTGAGGTTGCTGTGAAGTATGATGATGCCATTTTCCTCTAGTCTGGGCAACAGAGTGAGTCTTTGCCTCATAAAAAAAAGAAAGAGAGAGAGAGAGACAGAAAGAAAGAAAAGAAAACCTAAAATAAAAATAAACAGAATAACATACAAGTTGTGGCTCTCATTGACTTTCTCTTGGAAATCCCAGGCTTGGATTTAAGAAAGACTTTAATAAGAACTCGCTAGAAAGCAGGAAAACCTGTGAAATCCAAACATCTCAGGCTCTGTGAACTTATTGCCCAGCAAACTTTGCTTTGAAGGAGGTTAGTAGAGCTATAGGTACATACCAGTGCCTGAGGTGGGCAGCCTGTAAAATCAAAGAACAGGGGCCAGTAGAAAGCAGTGTAGGCCCACAAGCAGCTAGGACCATTATACATTTCTAAGTATTGCAGCAAGAAGCAAAGCCACTTCCTCTCTCCATCAGAAGGGAAGCTTCGTATAATCAGCAACTGGAAGGTATGTTTCTTGCGTGGATTTTGTTCCCCTGGCACTCTCAACCACTTTTCACACGTACTTTAGAGTGTATTCTTCTCAAAAAATTTCAATCTGTGATTAATAAAACTTTCCACACCCTCTTGGGCGGGGGCCACAATCAGGCATCATACCCGGTTAGACCATCCATCTTTGTGGGGTGATTGCAGAAGCATACAACTATAGTCGACAGGTATTTTCTTTCAGGTTATTGAAAGTATTGTTCTATTCTCTTTTGATTATTGTTGTTGAAATAATTCTGCTGTCTCTGTCAGTGAGATACTACTCTTATTTAAATATGTTTTTCCTTCTCTTTGGCTGCTTCTTTTTTATTTCTTTTTTACTTTGAACTTTATACTATGATGTGTCTAGGTGTGCATTCAATTTTATTTATCATATTTAGGGCTATATATACATTTTGTATCTGATAATTCATGTTCATATCAGTTTGGGGAACATTTCTCAATTATATTTTCAATAGTCTGTTCCCTATTCCTTTGTTCTCTTTCTCTAGACTCCTTTGGAATATTTCTCTTCCATATTATCCTTATCTTTATCTTCCTATGTTGCATTATAAGGACAATTTTTCAAGCTCTATCCTGTTTCCTAATTCTCTCTTTAGCTAGATCTATTTTTTGTTCAAATGGATTTTTAGTATTATATTTTCAATGACTACATTTAAAAATTTTTATATGTTCTATTTCCTTTATTTCAGTAGCTAACTCTAGTATTTTTATAGTGTCTTTTTCTTTTACCATTCTCCCACTGCCTTTTAAAAGAGTTTATCATTTTAAATATAATTATTTTATAATATCTACACTTCTTTTGTGAGGATTATGTGTACCTAATCCTTTCTTTCCTATGTTTAATGGCTTTTATATATGGAGAATTGTTTTCTAATGTACTTTTAAAATTCTGAACTGTGAGCTTATTTTGAATAGATTTTTATTTGTGAGACTATTCAGCCTAATGAGAGTCTCTCCCTCCCTAAATGTTTTATGTTTGCTTTTACACATCATTCCGGTTTGAACCTGTGATATGTAAATTTCTTAGTTTGACAGAGTCCTTGCTCACATGAGAATATAAGTTTGAAAGCACATTGGCTTAAGGGAGAACACAAAGTTATAATTTTCAAGTGTGTAGTTTTCCTCCCTACTTACAGCCTATAAGAAAAGCATCCCTGTTATTTTCTTCTAGAAGTGGGAAGAGTGCTTGAATTTTTGCTGTCCTGTTTCAGATTTATACAAGAAGTCTTAGTTATACCTCTTTCCTAGCACTTCTAGACCTTACCTCTTACCTGTTGGCTGCTGAGAATGGTAACCACTTCCTACAAGCATGAAAGTATCTGCTCCAGGCCCCTGCACTGTTTATCAGGTTCCTATTTATTTTTGAAAGGTTTTTGTCTTCCTGACTTGCCTGTGAAGTTCCCTATGCATTTAGAAGGATGTGTGTTATTAGGATGACTTTTTAATTTCTAAGTGTTTCATTGTTGGAAGAGTTTTCAAGCTGTCTAGTCCATCATTGCTAGAAACAGAAGTCCTCATCCTCCCTTTTTCTCTAGCATGTTTCTCGTGTGCTTTGAAACCGAAGAACACTAGAATGTGGAATGTATCAAATTTTACAGCTCCAGGATGCTCTTGGAGTAAATAAAGATGTGGTACCTCTACACATTTAATTTATCACTGCATGCCACATACTTCTCTGATGCAAGATGGAGAGTAGCTGCATTGTGTTTGTACACAGTTATTCATAAATTCATATTTATTTGTGTACATAAATGGATACATATATAGACATAGATATTTTACTTTGGAAATTACTGCTTGTCAGAGCCTGCTTCTTTCTTCCCCAGCTGTGTTTCTTAATTACTTCTCCTGAGGGGTGACACTCACCATAGTTCCCAAAGCAGTCAGTATTCAGAGCAGACAATATCTGCTTCTCTCACAGGCCCTGTGCAGTGAAATCTGATCACCGCAGCCCTAACCATTGTTCTTCTGTGCCTACTATTCAGACCACGACTCAGTACCCAGGAATGACCATTGGACTACTGAGTTACTGCTTTTCCACGTGTGCCCAAGTTCCTACACTGATTTCTTTAGTAGTTTTTGCCCACTATCTTGAAACCCCTGTTCTGAGAGACCTTAACCCAAAATCTGATTCTGATCTACTTTGTTCTTGCCAGTGTCTCTCTCTGGTAATGATGATGGTGGTTCTACAACCATAGTAAAAACTCACTCCCAAGTATAACTTGCCTGAATTCTTATAAACACATGTTGCTCATTGACTTGAAGTTTTGAGACTTCTTATTGAAAAGATGGGGCATAATGTTTTTTTTGGTTTTTTTGTTTTTTTTTCCTGGGGGCATAACGTTTTCTAATTTGTTTGTTCTAGTTGTGTTCTTTAAGTGCTGTGCCTTGCATAGCTTTTCTGTGTTCATGACAGGGACCATTAATACTCAGCCAAGTTTTCATATTAGTCACTATCAACAATTTGTTAAGGTAAATAAGAATTTTAATCCCTATGAGTGGTTCAATATATACATATATATTATTTCCATTTTACAAACAGAACACATCAGTAGAAGATAGGTTGCCAAAATATTCATGCAGGTTAATCATTTTGATATTTATTTGCAAGCTTGAGGTAGTTACTGATCCTTAAAATAGAGATAAGATCAGCTTCCTTGCTGGAGTTTTATTTTTACAATAATGTAATAGATCACTCTTTCCATGTTTGTTTTTACCAGGAGCAAGTGATTCCTATTCCCTCACCAATAAAACTAAAGTGACGATGGGAAGGCTATAAAAACATTTGCCACTTGAAAGCCTCAAAGTGTAGATATTCTCATTATTTTAGGAGTAGGACAAAGCACTGATTTCAGTCTTCTATGAGTGTGGTAAGGGTGAGGAAAAAAAGAACCCATAAAGTTAGTGGGTGAGGGAATGAGAGCCATTAACGTAAGAACACGATGCCAACAAGGGTTTTACAGGGGTGAGGAAGGCATTGGGAGAGAGCAGGGGGCTGAGGAGAAAACTGGACGAAGCTATTCAAATAAGAGGAAGCCATGATCTGCAAAGAAAGTTCAAGAAGGATGGGGAAACATTGTCAATTACACAGGCAAAGGAACGAGCCAGATACTTCTTAAATGGCAGAAAAGAACAAAGTCTCCTTTTGGGGGTGGAAGCGTTCAGAGGTAGCATTTGGTGAGGTCTTCTGGCAGACATTTATTCAACTGGATCTTGTAAAATTTATTTCTGGCATTTAGAATTGGAAAGTTGGATGTAACAAAATATTTAAGTAAAAAAAAAAAAAACAACTATGTAAAATATACCAATAGCAAAAGTATGAAGTCAAGTCTTATGTAACTTTTAAAACATTAATCTTATTTTTCCTCAGGAAATGATTATAATTCCATCCATAATCATAAGAGTAATTAATTTGAAATTATAAAAATAAACCCTTCATATGTTCAAATGATTCCTAATAATCTGGACATAGAATATGTTTTGTGGAAGTCAGAAATAAAACTAAAGTTTATAAAAGAATGCCATCAAGGAGGAAACTAGCTATTTTTTTTTAGAAGTCTTACTATCTACTAAGTGGCCCACAGGAAAGGCCTTAACATATTTGTCATGTTCAAGCATATTAGTCATATTCAATGCCCTTTAAAATATCACCATGTACTTCATAAATGTAATTCAGAAAAACTTTGCTAATTTTCACTTCCCTAATCTGCAAACCCCAAGTTCTCACAAAGAACCCCGCAGTCTCATTTCACTTCCCAGCAAAGATTTAATAGCTGAGAGCTCTACCGTCTTCTCGTATTACTAAGACTTCATTACTTTTACATGCCACACTACAGGACACTTACTAATATACTATTAAGCATTATCATAAATAATTAAAATGCAACTACACTCGGCAAAATGAAAGAACAAAGTGTATTCTGTGTTGCAGTCAACTTGTATGTATGTTGGCTGGGTGAGCCAAGTACTTATTTTAAAAATAGAAAATCAATTACTGAGAGTGACCTCAGTCGCTCTCAGCTATGGGCCTACCTCTCATTAGCGTGAGTTAGTAAGGTCTTTTTCTGGCTTCTACCTGCCAATTAAATCATATAGCCATTATATCATTATCACTGTTGAATTAAAAAACAAAATTAAGGACCAATAGAACTTTGTCTTTGTGCCAGCCTTTTCCACATAGCCATGCTTTTTATTCCCAGTCGGTTTGGGAAAGCCAGTGTATTTCACACCCCTTCCCTTGCCTCACACACCCTGAGGTAAGAATTTACTATCCTATTAATAGGTCAACATATATTTGGAGGCACACATGTGTGGTCAGCACTATATGAACAGAGTTCAGGATGTATAAATTTAAGCAGTAGTCTTTTGTCTTCAATGAGTTTATAATATAATTTGGAAAACAAGATCAGTATAGAAGGAAAAAGAGTGTGATGGGTATTAGCACATATAAAACTACTGGAACATTCTGTTTTAGATTGTGTGATCTTCACTTCTGGGGCTACAGAATGTTAGAGAGTGCTGAATCCAGGGAAAATTCCCAGATGCTATGAGCCTTGATTAACTGTTGCTCATATATGTTTATGGGCATCCTACATTTAGTTTGTCAAAAGTCACCATTTTTGTAGCTGCAAGGGAATCCATGTGATGCGATGTGCCTCACCAGACCATATGTGTCTTGTTCTCAGCACTGAGCCCCTCCCACGAAGGGCCAGGTGCAGAAAGTGATGGGGCAAATGCAGCAACCTGGGCCTGGACAGAGACAGGTATGGCTGAACCTCCTGGGCCTCACATATGGCCCTCCTACAAAGTTCTGTCTTTGGCCCCAGAAACAGGAAGCCAGTGAAGACTTTGAAGTAGGAGAAATGGCAAGAATGGGTCTGAGTTTTGTAAAGAGCCCTCTGTCCGCAGTGTGTAGTACAACAGAGTAAAAGTGAATGTGGGGAGCTCAGATCACTTGAAATAAACATTTAGTTAAGCAAGGAGGGGTGGCCAAAATTAACATGTGTTTGTGGTATGATTTTACTCAAATTTCTTGGCCATGGAAGTGTGGTTATCACTCCGTTGTTATGAATCAGCTCATTGTTTCTGAAGGTAAACAACTTGAATTACATTATTATCATTTTTGATAGTCTTTGATACTCTAGAGCAGTGGTTCTCAACCTTCCCAATGCTGTGACCCTTTAATACAGTTCTTGTGGGTTGCGACCCACAGGTTGAGAACCACTGCTTTAGGGTATATGCTGTGTTAGAAGTTGGGTATAGATTTGAAAGCAAATTAGAAATACATTTAAAATGTCTTACTCTCTTAGCAGGTGGCTGTGCTAAGAGATTCCAAATGGAACACTCTGTTTTTTAAATCTATCATCAGTTGCTAATTCTGCTGGGTGTGCAGTTCAGATTGCTGCATTTTTAATACCAATTTGCCTTCCCCTTTCTTGGGGAAATACGAAATTATATGTTTTGTGTACAAGAACATAAAATGTGTTTGAACCTTTAGGATTCCATGGTAAATTGGTGTTCCTCTGCTTTCTAGAAGACATGAATCTGGACTGGGAGGAAAGTAGGGGTAGCACAAAGTTTTGTGGTTTACAGCCAACTCCCCCTGAGCCTGGCAGGAGCAGTGGGTTCATTGCCATGTCACTCTCCCTGCTTTAAGCCACTCTGGCCTTCCACTGCTGTTGGATCACTTCCAATAGCTTTACTAGGTCTGCTGATCCCCGTGTGGACTGGCCGCCCCCTGCCCACCACTGCAGCTCCATCTCACACCTTTCTTCCCAGGTGTTTAGACACACAGCTCTTCTTTAAAATCTTTAAATGTGCCCTTATTAACCCTTTGACAAAGGGCATGTCACCTCTTTCTGCACTCTTCTGGAATGCTCCTGAGCCCATTCCCATCCACACCTCCAACTCTGTTTCATTGCTTCCTACAGTTTTTTTTTTTTAATTTTAGCTAAATAATTACTTTTTCAGACACGTCTTCTCTGATATTCTCCACACTATCTCCACTTCAGCCTGGGATAAACTGACTCGTTTTATGCTCAGGTGGCCCTATATGATTATTCTTCACAGCACTTAACACTCGTATGTTTGATTCATTTATTTGCATCCCTCATCAAGCTGTGAGCTCTGTGGGGCCAGGAAACATGTCTATTTGTGTGCGACGTTCCCCAGGGGTTAGCTCAGCACCTGACTCATACTAGGTGATCAGTAAATATTCTAGAATAAACGACTTAATGAATGTATACATAACTCTAATGATAGTATGTTCCTTAATTTTTTGCCTCTCTCTGTGCTCATAATCCAGTTCTGGAACTTGTTCTTTTTCTCTGTATCTTACTTTGGAGTCCCTACTCTCAGGGCGACTGTGAGTGCTCTTAATGCCTTCCTTAGTAAGGTAGGGGGGAAGATGGTTGCAGCACTTGCTGAGGGACCGGATCTCGGAGGTCCTGTATAAATCCTCTGGGGGAACTGTTTCAAATTCCCATTGTGCTCTCTTATACCTGAGAACAGACAATAAAACAAACATGTGGACAAGTCAAGCAGCCCTAAAGAGACCTGTGTGTACTAGATGCCTTGGTTCATTCACTGCCATCTGAAAAGGATATTTGGGACATTATGAGCCTGTATTTTATTTTTCTGGATAAAAAGGTGAGATTTAAAGGGAATTGGCCTCAAGTAAAAAAATAGTCACTTCACTAAAAATCACAGATAAGAAAGACCTCATAAATTCACTTTAAAAAGTTCATCTTTTAAAAAAAAAAGTTCATCTTTTAAGCATTTCTAGTGGGATTTCTGGAAACATAAACAGCATGGAAACTCCTCGCAAACGCAGAAAAGCAGAAACACAGTTTTTTCCTCCCCTTTCTGGTAATGCATATTTGGGACTCTTATCATCCCAGTAATGGGAAATCATTTACAGGTCCATGAAACCTTTGCCTCATTTTGTATTCCTCTTGAATTTATCCGTACTGTTCTTTTCGTGAAAGTGGCCACCGAGACAGTGAAGACAGAAACACATGGATGGGGAGTACAGTCACTGGGAAATAGAGAAAGGCAACAGGTAATATGAAGTAGGGAGAATTTCAGTCATGACCTGTTCCCCTAGGGTTCTATGGACCAGGTCTCCCCTGATTCCTCTGGTTCTGCTTGTCGCAGACACAGCCCTGGAAGTGATGACCATGTGGTCCCAGGGAGAGCAGAAAGGGACTGATTCCAGCAGCATCAGCTGTAGGAAGGCAAACATGCTCTCCAGGGTGGAAGCAGCAAAGCCAGCCAGGAGCATTCTGGGAGATGTGTTTTTAGTCCTCTTTTAAAGTTGTAATAAAATGGCAGAAAGTAGTTTTGATGCCTCCTTTGAACAATTTCATTGTCTGTTCCCTTTGCCATTGGAGGGTAAAGTTGATAAACTGCTAAATAATCAACCTTTGTATATTTCATTAGCAAACTTTAAAATTTTAAATACTTACTTTATAGCCCTGATAAAGCATGGCAGAGACTGAGTGCGGTCCTCACTGTGTTCCCCTGGAGGGTTGGTTGGAGATGCCTGGTGTAACGGCATGCAAAAGGGCTGTCACTGGCCTGGCTTACACTCCCAGGCCATGACTCACAGGTTTGAGATAGTAACTACTCCCAGGAAGCAGCTAGTTCACATATTTCTGGGGAAGAGGCCATGCCCAAGATGGAAATGGAATCTACTCTTTCAGTGTTGATTGAAGAAAATAAATCATATTTATTGGGAAAGAACCACACAGATGGAAGTGGATACCAGACTGGGTTGGGAGGAACCTAACAACATAATTATTTAGCGTTTTAGAATATTCATGTGTTTTTTGAAGATGGGGATTGAGTCTTCCTTCATTTTTGTAACCCAAACGTTTTGTTTAGCACTTGGCACATATTAGATGCTCAGTAAATTCTCATTTGGTGAAAATGTAAATGAATGAAAAAGCACTCTGAACAAACCTCAAATGGAAAAGCCCTCTATGTTAGTTTCCTAGGGTTTTGGTAATGAAGTACCACAACAGAAACTTGCTATCTCACAGTCTGGAGCCTGGAAGTCTGAGGTCAAAGTGCAGCAGGGTCAATCTCACTTGAAGATCCCAGGGAAGGAGCTGTTCTCTCTCCCACCTTCTGATAGTTACCTGGTTAGTGGCAGTATAGCTACACCTTCCCCTGCTGTGCTCCTGGCAGGCCAGTCTCCACATCTCTCCTTTTTAGAAGGATACACTGCAGTGTGACCTCATTTTAACTAATTACATATGCAATGACTCTATTTCCAAAATAAGGTCACATCCTCAAGGACTGCAGGTGAGGTGTTCCACATATGGGTTTGGGGTTCACATACGTCAACCCATCACATGTTCTTGCTTGGACTAGGAATATACTTAGCAGTTGAAATTTATTATAAAAATATTCAAAGAGCTTTCGTTTGTTGAATACTCTCCTGGATGTCAAGAGATATGGATTCTGGACTCAGCTTAGTCATTAAAAACTGTGTGAACATAAATAAGAATTTCAGCTGAGTCAATGGGGAGACTGGAATTTGAGGTTTTGAGGTACAATTTAGCTTAGAAGTTCTATGATTTTCTTAGCCATCCACTTGAAACACACTTCTTATGTGGCTTTTCCTTAATGTTCTTTGCTTATTGCAGCATATTTAGATGAGACTTTCAGAATTCTATGGCAGTTGAGTTCAGTGATATTTCTTTAAATAGCCCAAGAGTTTGGTTCTCCTGCTTCAAAGCAGCCAATGTTCTTAATTCACTAGTTCAGCTACCATGTCTGTTTCACTTACTGAAGAATTTCAATAGCTAACATAGTGCCTGGAACTCAATATTCAGTAATAGTAAACACTCAATAAATATGTGTTGAACAAATATTGAATGAATGAATGTACTTATTTCAATATTATTTCAATAAATTTGTCAAACGCACTCAACTCCATACGTATATGTTTAAATCTTTCTTCCTCACAATTCACATTCCCCGATAACTATAAGTCCTAGTGTAACTTAGAACTAAAAAAATCTCAGGCTCAATGTTTTCAAATGAATGGCTATCTATAGATACAAGCGTTTCGAGGTATCCGGGAATTGTATGGGATATTTGGGTATCATGAAGAAATCAAGATATGGTAGACACAGCCATTGTATGGGAAATAGTAGGAAGCTACAAATGTCTCTGTCTCTCTCTGGGATAGAGAGAGAGAGAGAGAGAGAGAAAGAGAGAGAGGAGAGAGAGAGAGAGAGAGAGATTTTCATGTAATGAGAGATCCACTTGCCCACAAAATAAAGAGCATAGTAAAAAAAACAGAGAGTATAGAAAGCATTAATTTCTGCATGGAGCACTATGTACAGTGCTCCATGAGTAATATATATATAAATGGTCAAGAATAGCTCATGAATTTTAAAAATTATAAAATTTTTCTTATTACTTAAAGCCCCAGAGAGAGTTGATCTTTTATATTATTTTCCGGGCTTTGGCATTATTTCTTTATTTTCAGCGCTTGAGATTTAAACTTGTCCCTGTGAAATGTAAGAAGAGGTATTATTTCCAAAGCTGCTGTGTCACCTCTGTCTAAGCCAAGAAGCTTCCATCCAAACCTGCCACCCCTGCCCCCCCAACAATGGGACTTAGAGAGAAGGACATAAACCTAATTGTAGTAACAAGCAAAATTTATAAAGTAACCTACTTCTTGGAGAATCTTAATAATTTGAGGGAGAATTTTAAGTTACAGGGAATAGAATCTTGGGAGTATTTCATTCCTCCTATTTCCATCTAACCCAGGTAACCCCTTGCTAGTCAAACCACAACAAGCTGTTAGCCTGGAATAGGAGGACTGTTTGAAGAATCTCACAACAGTGCTTCTCAACCTTCCTAATGCCCGACCCTTTAATACAGCTCCTCAGACCCCCAACCATAAAATTACTTTTGTTGCTACTTCATAACTGTAATTTTGCTGCTGTTATGAATCGTAATGTAAATTACCTGATATGCAGGATGTATTTTCATTGTTACAAAGGGGTTGCGACCCACAGGTTGAGAACTGCTGTTCTGTAAGTTACAGAGGGTCTGGCCTTCCTGAACAGTCAAAGGAATAGAACTGTTGCAATGACAGTGTTTGAAAATTATATCTAGTTTAATTTTTCTCCTACCTCTTGGTTTCATTTATGAGACTGTTCAGTTCTCCGAGGCTGTAGCTAGGAATTGGAAAAGCCTCTTTGCCAAAGAAGAAAAGGTTTCCATTTGATAAGAAATACTGTTCGGAGTGATTGATTTAAAAGTGCTGAACTCATATTCAGAATTTGAAATCCAAGAACCGCCAGCTGGGTTGGGATTCAAAATTACAAGGCTGGAGTAAGGTTCGGAGTTGGGATGCATTAAGCAGTGGGGGCAATTGCTTTTCTCACCTGTCTCATGAGGGAGGGAGAAAGGGAAATGTAAGAATTAAGAAAAACAAAATCTATGGACTGTTGAGTTACCGCATCTTGCTCTGTTAGGGGCAGAATCACCCTTTTGCATTTAGCAGGGAAACTTGGGTAAGGAATTTTGTTAACAATGAATTGTTTAAGAGGAGAGTTGGAGAAGACAAAATAAATAATAGAGGAGGAAAAGCATAGAGACCGGTCCCTTCTCTAAGGCTGGGCATACTAAATATGTAGGTGTCTGAGAACATAATGGACCAATTTAAAACAACCAAAGCATTTCCAGGGTGTGACTAAAAGGAGTTGGTCTGCTGGAAAAAATAGCTTTGGAATGTTCTGCAAGAAACAGTAAGCACGAACAATGGTGCTAGGAGATTAGGACATATAATGTTAACTTACTCTTTTAATTTGTGTACTGTGGTTTTTAACAGATGGATTTATCAGTGGTTTGTTTCTTTTTCTTTTTTTTTTCCCTAACGCATGCTGAGCTATTTCCTTGCATGCCATTTTAAATAAAAATATTTTTAAAGGGGACACAATGTTAAGGGAGATGTATAAATAAGACAAGTGCTAATTACAGTGTCTAAAAAGAATGTCTTTATCCTGTAAATCGCAGCACAACTGCTTACATGGAGAAGGAGAGAGCTGCATTCTGGAGGGGCACTTTCCATCAAGTCACGGAGTATAAATCTGAGCAATAAACGATCAGGAGGTACTGTGCTGTGTAACTTGCACAATGTTCATAAAAGAAATTAATGAACAAATAAATATTCGCTGATGGACGAGCTGGCAAAAACTTACCTTGCAAAAATGCCTTCCTCTTTAGTTGAGGAGAGTGACACGCAAGTGGCTTCACTTTGAGCAGCCTGCCCGGCTTCCCAGAGATTAATGCTTGAAAAGTGATCTTAGTGCCTGATCTGAGAGCCTTGACATAGTCCAAACCCCTGGGGCTGTCGGTGGGGGATCCGCCTGTGGCAAGGATGCAGAGCAAGCTATTCTCTCACCTTCTGGCCACAAAGCCTCCAACATGCTTGCAATTCTCAAAGACCTCCGTATTGATTTGTATCTACAGACAGAAGTTTTGTGGGTCTTTATTGTGAATAGAAATAACCCTACAAGCTCAAAAGAAATCTGTAAAGAAAGATGACTTTCCTTAAAGAAGCGCTCAGAGAATGATAATGCCAGTTGGTGTCCTCTGCGTTTTAGGTGCCCTCCTACAGAGGGAGTGTGAGTTTTGTTGAGATAAGCAGAGAAGACGCAACCCCAGAAACGCTGCTATCCGATGCCAGTTTCTTGGGCAGGAAGATGTAGCAAGTCTATGGGCTGGGACAGGCCATCTAAGTCTGCAGTGCGGCCTTTAAGATCTTGATTAATACAACTCTGTCTTCCATTTATAATTATGTTCCACCATTTCCAAACAGAACTATTTCTACTTTTTCCTTGGTTTTTATATAATCTCTGGCTTCTCCCATTTTCTGTCTAGAGCTTTATGCTCACTGCTTCTTCCTTAAAGCTGCACGTACCCACCTCTCTGAATATACCTTCCCATCCCACCCTGCAAGGCACACAGTCAGCACCCAGATCTCCATAAATTGTCCCCGACAGCCTCATCCCATGATGACTTCTCCATTCTTTGAATTTTTGCTTTTAGAACTTGATAGCACACTGAATAAATTTTCTTGCCATTGTTTCACTTCTCTTTATAATCTTCATGTTACCTTCCAAAGTAGGCCTGAGCCTTTTGAGGTCAGAGACAGTATTATACAAGGCGATTACGTTTCATGTGAATATTTAAAGTAGGCAATTTGATATAGTGCAACTTAAAATATTAATACTGCTTCATTTTATGCACAAAATTTGGAATAATCATTTAAAATTAATTCATAATTTAAAAATATCATCAAGAGGCTTATCATTTCAAAGTTTTATGCTCTAGTCTTATGGCGGGATCTCTTCAGCTGCTATACTGAAATATTCTTCTTTTGTCAGTAACATGTGAACTTCTGTTTATCTGCACTGAAATTTTTGTAAGTCATTTTGGTAACTATTTTGAGGTTCTTTTAATTTCAATGTAATTATAATTTTAAAAGCACACTCTCTTAAAAAGGAATCCAACGTATCACCCATCACCCTTAATGCTTTAGCACCAAAGAGATGGACCCCGCATCAATAATTTTGATTCTGAAGTTCGATTTGATAAGAAGATACTAAGAAAGCCAAATAGTCACCAGGACATGCTGTGAATCATTTAAGACAAAGTCCTCTGTGAAATTCTAGAGACAGCCTGGTGAACAAAAAAAGAAACATTAAAATAAACACATTTTAAAATTCTCAAAAACTGTAAAATAATCCAGCCAAAAATGATTTAAAAAAGGAAAAAAAAAATAAACCCACCTGGTGTTGTGGCTATAAGATCAATACCCCCAATCTGCCCAAGGCTTTAATGGCCATAGGTACATGAGTGAATCCTGGCATGCTGTCCCTGCATTATAATTATTACATTAATTATGTAAATGCGGAATGTTGGAGAAACACACACACCTTTCTTTGGCTATGTTGTTTTCCATAGCATAAGGTTGCCACACAGAATATAGGATAAATTTAAATTAAATTTAGAATTTCAGATAATTTCAGCTAAATTTGAATTTCAGATAAACAACAAAGAAATTGTTGGTATAAGTTTTCCCCAAATATTGCATGAGACCTACTTATAATAAAAAATTGTTCATTGTTTATCTGAAATCCAACTGTAACTAGTGTCCTCTATTCTAGAAACTAGCTGGGTGATGTGTGGTAATTATAACCCAATGAGTATGTGCGTGATCATGCACCTGTGTGTATAAAATCTAGTTTGGGAGATGCTTTACTATCAGCCATCTGGTATAACCTTTCACCTAAGACAGGCGTCCACTTTACAACATTCCTCTGAGATGATCCATCTCTGATTTAATAGTTCACTTCACCGTAGGACAACGCTAATGATTAAAATTTTAAAACAAAATTACCAAACCTTTCTGGAACTTTTTGCCTTCCCAACAGTAAAGTCTACTCACTATTTCAGAGAATATCTTTGTAATATTTAAAGACAACAGTGTTGTGGCATCCTCTAACTCCTAGTCCCATGTTCTTAACGCTTTATTTTCTCAGGTTAAGAAAATTATCATTTCCTTAAGCAATGTCTCCTAAAAATTTAGGTTCTAGAGCCTTTCCTAACTCTGATAATTATTCTCAGATCTCAGTATGATTGGACATGGCACAGCCTTTGAATAAGAATTCATATTGTATAGAATTCTGCACTCCTGCGTAAGAATCTCTGCCGTTGGTCTGTCTGTCTGCTTCCTCATTTACCGCGAGCTAGGCCCAAAATGTTTACATTGTATATCCCCAAAACCCTTCATGCCTTTTCCAGCTAGAATTACTCTTTCTCTCTGTTATCCAAATGCATTTTGTACTTTTCCTTGGACATTTATTCATATATTTAACAAATACTTACTAGGTACTTGCTGTGAGCCAGGCACTGTTCCAAGGGTACCAATAATGAACAAAAAGGACAAAGAGCCTGCTTTCATGGGGTTTACATTCAAGTGGCAGGAGAAAATAACCAAAAAATGATGTAGATTATCTGGTGGTGATAACTAATCTGAAGACAAATAAAGCAGGATACAGGGAATGGAGGGCCATTTGGATGAAGCTACCTTTGAGCAGAAACAGTATGAGGCACGGAGATATCAAGGTTAAGATCAATCAGCAAAGAACCACAAAGGTAACAGCCTGAGGAGGGAGCACGTCCCGTGTGCTCCATGAAGAGCAAGAAACCCACTGTGCCTAGAATGGAGAGAGCAGGGGTAGGGGAGGAAGGGCCAGGAGAAGAAAGAGGTAGCCTGGGCTGCATTCAGGTTATTTCTGAGTGGGTCTTACCTGGAATGCAAGACAATTAGCTCCTTTAGGGCCAGCACCATGTCCTGGGCAATATGGGCAACACCATTTATAAGTGAGTCATCCAGCCACGCCATTCATCCTCCATGCATCACAGCTTTGACTTGGCAAGTCACAAGGGGCAAGGAGTTGCCCTTTTTTCCCTCCTTGCTCTCTCCACTTGATTTCCTCCTAGAAGAAAGCTTGAACGATTACAGCGGGCTTCCTACATCTACAAGAGATGTCCTTTGGCTGAAGCTATATCAAAGGTATGCTTTCTGGCTAAAACAGCTAAGGGAATTCTTGCTCTAGTCTTTGGTCCTCAATGGTGCCCAGAATTCTGCCTAACACATGGTAAGTTAGAAAGAAATGTTTGCTAAATTAAGTGGTTGAGGCGCTCAATCTATATAGGTGGATGTTATCTGGTAAATTCAAAAGTTACTTCAAAATCTCATCAGTCTACAAAGGATGGGACTTCCCTATTTAACATGCTGCATTTTCGACCCATTCTTTTCCTAGATGTGACATTTTCCAAAGATTCCTGCACATTTTTAATTCAGATTGCATCAAGTGCCAATATGAATAGCCATCACAAAAAACCACAGTGGGGTACTTTCTCTGAAATGCTGCTGCTGGTAATAGATAACTCCACATGCATTCATTTATTCCCGTATCTTCTCCCCATTACCAACAGGCAAGTGTTGACTGCAGCAACAAATAATACCATTTTATCTATGGCTGGGATTTATTTTATGACTGGTTTTAAAATTTAAAATCTAAAAATCCCAAGCAAGGTGAGTGGATCAAAGGACCAGGGACCTTTCCTTCTCACCCAGGCACATCTCAACTTCTTTACTGTGAATTCTAATCACCTCACTCTTCTGCTGTCAGGTCTTTAGAGGTACTCTCGCCACTTTCCTCCGTGGCCCCTCTACTCCTGCTTGTCCAGTGAAACTTCTTTCAACTCCTCTCTTATGTAGGACTCTTTCTCCTGACAATTAAGTTCATGAACACAACCTGGAATAAGTGCTCCATACATCATTGTGGAATATCACTATGGTCACCAGGTGCCAGTGGAAGTGCTTCAAATGTGGCCATAGTGATCCACAGCAATGAGGTAAATGTAGCGCGTTTTCTAGGATAAGTTCTCAAACTTAATTGTCATATAGTGTGGGTACTGGTTATAAACTCGGTTGCTTGACAAATTTCTGTTATGTTGCCTCACTTTCTTTATTTAAAATTAAAATTTCATCAAGCACTTACTTACTTATCCCAATTTTGGTAAAATACCTCTTCACAGCTGTCATCATGAATGCATTTGCTCATATTTGGCAAATGTGCTTAAAGTTACAAAGGCATGAGCTGGAGCAGGGTGATGAGAGAGTTAGTCACTAGGAATCCCCCATTACATTAGACTAATGAATGTCCCATTCAAATTTAAATTCACATTGTTTCAAGCTTCCTGGTCTGTCCCAACAAGAGATGATCAGTAGATACAGTTAAAAGCTACCACATGGAACTCATTAGCACATCCATCACCTTGTTTATTTATTCGTTGTGGTAAGACAATTATGTGATATAAGCATTTCTCATTGTATATCAAATCGTCACACTGTACCACATAAATGCATCAATGTACACAGTTATGATTCAATAAAGAACAAATTAAAAGAAATTTTTAAAAGGATATATTGAAGGGGATTATAATCTGTAACTAATCACCTAAGTGTTAGGGGAAAAGTCACTTCAGGATGGGCTCAATGGCTCAGGCCTATAATCCTAACCCTCTGGGAGGCCATGAGGGGAGGGGAGGATCACTTAAGGCCAGGAGTTAGAGACCAGACTGAACATGAATGACACCATCTCTACAAAAAATAGAAAATTAATCAGGCATGGTGGTGCACACCTGTAGTCCCAGCTACTCAGGAGACTAAGGCAAGAAGATAGCTGCGGCCCAGGAGTTGGAGATTGCTTTGAGCTGTGACCATATCACTGTGCTCTAATCAAGAGACAGAGCAAGACATTGTCTCAGGGAAATTCACAATAAATTAAATAAATAAACGAATAAATATTTAAAGATTAATTAAAAGTTCATCATAAAATATGTTTTTATGTTGGCTGATAAAGTCTGGGACACATTTTCATACAAAAGCATTGGATAACACATATAAAAATAAAATAAAATAAAATAAAAGCACACACATCCATGATTCACAAAGCTTTCTTTTTTAGTGACATTAGTTAAGGAAAGAAAAAGAGAAAGAAAAACAGACAAAATACCCTACCCTTTGCTTCTGCTTAAAACAGCAACAGGCAAGGTGATCTAATGTTTCTTCCTGGCCTGCCCTGTCCCCTTTCTTTTTCAGCCGAATTATAATCTTTGTCATGTTTGGAATCAATGTTACGATGAGCAGTTACCTTCAAAGGCCAGTGGAGAGGGCCAGGGACGGCTGTGGGAAGAGTGGCCCGTCCTTTCATTTCTGCAAACACAGTCTTCACGTGTATTTATTCTTGTGCCCACATGGATATTCCGGAAAATCATTCTGTGCTTCTCCTGCCTTCTGTGTTTTCCCCTAAATTCTACTATGGCAGTCTGGGCACACATCCAACATTAGTAAATGAAAACCTCTTCATGCGGCCCAGCCTCAGCACTGCATACCAGCAGTTAAATGCTGTCTTCCCTGCCCCACACCCAGTCGTGAGTATACACAGTATCAATAAGCTGGGCCTTTCATGTCCCAACACTATGGAGGTGTTTATATTTGTTTCGGACGTTTAAGCAATTCCAGCCAATGGGCTTTGCCTCATGGTAGGCCCCAGGCAGGGAGCTGCCTCGGTTGGAAACTGGAACTGAAAGTGTATTTGGTAAAACTCTCCCTCTGCTCAAATCTAGCTGTCTGCTTCATTGCCTGACCTTCTTTCAAGAGGTCACCACTCCTCAGAATTATGGGAGAGTTTGATAAGCTGGAATATACTAATTTATTGGCCATTAAAAAAAAAGAGGAAATTTTATTATGGATTACTCTGCTTTCTTGAAAACACTTTTTTTTTATAATTAAAAACATCTGGAAGGCATTTTAATATATCATAAACAAGAGGAAATCCAAAGCATGTGACTTCTAAGAAAATGATGCAAATAGAATTCTTTGCCAAAATTTACTGTAATCTGTTTTTCTTTTTTTTCCGGGGTGGGAGTTAAGAGGTAAGGATTCAAGAAAAGAGGGCAAGTGAGAATAGCATGAAGAATTCTGCAGAGAAACAGTTATTTCAAAATTAGTCCACTGCTATTTTTGGCCGGTGTTGGAAGACGTTACACACTGGCAAAGCCTCTGAAATATATTTGCTTTCATCTTAAATATTAGTCACTTTACTGGTAAATTTCTTTCTGAAATGGACAAACAATTAAATAAACACAAACTAATTAGGAGGTTGTACTAAGAAAGGAGACATCTTCCAGAGCAAACTTAGGTGGAGAACAAACTCTTAGCTTGGTGTTTTAGCTTTCCATTTTACGCTCACCTTTTATTTAGATAATAGCATAATAAGGGTACATGCATTTCTAACAGATTTCACCCAAAATCAATGCCACTGCACACATACTGCAAATATTTTCAATTTGTCTTTCGTTAGATAGAGAATAAGCAAGTTTACGTATGAATGATACATTTTGTGGGCTTTTTCTTTAAAAGTGGAAAATATATGAAAAGTAATTGTTCAAGAATTGTATCCTCTTAAAATTGTGGGTAACATACCACATTTACACATGTACTCACCCTTCCATCAACAAACTTCATAATAACAATGGGCCCAGTGCTTACCTTATTTGGCTTTCAAATCTTGGATGTCCACTTAATAATTTCATGAAAATAACAATGTACTTTTGTTTGGTTCAGAGTATATTTTGAGTATATAAATAGTTTATAAAAACTCATTGCACTGCTGTAAATCTATAATTACATAAATTATGTGAAAGAATTGGTGGCATTTTATAAGACACAGGACATCTTATTTTCCTGGATAAATTCCAGATTGGAGGCTGGAGGAAAGCATGCGAAACCAGTGACTTCTTGGAGTTTCCTTTTCCATACCTTGAAAACAGGAATTAAATGAGATGGCATTTATACACAAAGGACCTGGGAAAGTTTCTGGAATATAATACCATATTTAGTGATTGCTGCTATTATTATTATTATATATTATTATTGTTTTAATGATCCCATAAATGAACAGCTGGTGGTAAGACCCTTTGTGGTTGTTCTTATTCTCTTTTGAGGCTGCTCTGCTTTGCCTTTTTCTGCTCAAGAAGTTGATCATCTGATTGAATGATTAACTTATCCCTGTCTCACATTTTGCCAGGTGGAATGTGGGCTCTGATCTTGGCCCTGATGCACACACATTAGAAGAGTTGGATGTGGCCCTCACGTTCAAAGAGCTCTCGATCTATGTAGATGACAAATTAACAATAAAATATCTATTTGTCAAGTGCCAGAAATTGTGAAAGATGCTGGAGGTAAGAAATGAATGAGATGAGCTTTCTGCAAGGGTAGAAGAGTTTGAGGAGGGAATGTTTGTCTTTCTGAGCATAGAAAGAAGTATAGACAGCTGGCCAACCAAGATGGTCATTAACAAGGTCAAGGTATACTTGCATGCAATATTGGAGATTCAAATGCAATTCATAAAGATCAGTATTTAGGGTTCTATTTACAAATATCAATAAGGAAAACAAAACTTGTTTACAAAAATGTTATGTATTAATTAAGGCAATTAAGGATCATATAAACTCCATTAAAAAGTTTATATATTCCAAATTATTAAAGCCCAGAATATGGGGGTTGAGAGCAGGGAGAAAAATACTCAAAGACAATGGGGCACAAAAACTAAAGAAACGTGGTTTTATATTCCAACTGTAATTTTTTACAACTTGAAGCATTAAGCAAGTTACAGAACCTTTCTTAGGTTTGAGTTCCTCACTTGAAAAATAAGAAAATATATGCATGCAGGGTCATCATGAATATTAGTGTTAATTATGTTAGGAATTTGGGCCGGGCATAGGTTCATGGTCTGCGATCTCAGAATTTGGGGAGACTCAGGCAGGAGGGAAAACTTTTGGCCAGGAGTTGGAGACCAACTTGGGCAACATAATGAGACTCAAAAAATGTTTTTGAATTAGGCAAGCACAGCAGTATGCTTATAGTCCCAGCTACTTAGGAAGCTAAAGCAGGAGGATAGCTTAATCCCAGGAGTTTGGGGTTTCACTGAACTATGATCGAGTCACTGCATTCCTAGGTGACAGAGCAAGATGCCATCTCTAAGGAAAAAAAATGTTAATTTGGCAGGTGGCAGATGATAGCCTTCAATAATAATGTCTATTTTTATTATCCATTAGTCATTACTATTATCATTAAGAAGACCTAAGGAGCTATTTAATTTACAAATCGTTTTCCCTGTAAAAAAAGTACAGTTCATATTATTTATAAATTTACACAGGTAAATCTTGTATTCATATGAACATTAACTAGTGTTTGGTCATTAGCTATGGAGATAAATTTCTACAACAACAATATAATCTATTATGATATGTGTTGAAAGTTTTAATTATTTACTATTTTTCTAAGAAATTTATTAAAATAAATATGGGATTTAACATTTTCAAAGGTGATAGTCAGCATTTTGCAAACTGTTATGTTAAACTAACGCTTTAAAAAAGCAATGATTTAAAACTCATATTCCAAGTAGATGATAGTAGATTATATTTTCCAGTCTTCTGATTTTCTGTCTTTAGTAGAAACACAAAATAACAGCCTGAATCATGCTCAACTACAGATTAGGTGAACAAGAGCAAACTTTTATGGCCAAGGAAATTACTAGCTAATTTGCATTGATTGGTTTAAACAACAGTGTATCAACCACACCAACCTGAGAAAAATCTTGCACGTGGACACAATTGCAAGAAATGAGGCTAAGATAATGTTGTTGTTTTTTTTTTAATTCACATTTCAGAATCATGCTATTTTAGATTGCCAAATGTGTCAATGAGTCTTACTATTGCCTTTTCATTTTAACACAATATTTAAAAAAAAATTATGGAAGCTACATTTTAAATGAGGCTTTCATAAGCCCCAATTCAATAATTGTTAACTACATAAGAGGCACGGAGCACATTCAAATCTGACACAAGAAAGGTATATTTAGTAGACCCAGGGATTTCATCCTAAGTATTGCTATTAGAAATGTGGTATAACAAAAAGTTAAAGCAGTCACTGTATACAAAATACTAATTGTTAACAAAAACATGTGCTGTTTTGCGAGAAAGATATGGGGAAGCAAGAAAATACATGCTAGTGTATATAGAGAATATTAATAGCTGGTTCGCCAATTCTGTTTAAGCCCTGACATGTTATCTATTACCTTCATAGGATTCAGAAATGCCTTTTTCTCATTTTGGATCTTGGCTTATGGTGATATTCTTTAGATTGTAGTATCTACTCATACAGTTTAACAGTTTGTATTGTCAACCAGTCAGTGTACATACGTTTTGAACAGATATGTAGTTTTTCCTGGTACAGCCATTTCCAGATGAGAGAGTGAAACAAAGGGGAAACCCCTCTGTGTAATTAATGGTAAGAAACAAGTGACACAGGAACAAAACACCAAAACTCTCCAGAATTAGAACATGGTAAATATATTTAGGACAAGATAAATATATCCAGCAAGCATTAACTATAACCTTCTACACTTAGAGGTGTCGGCCGTCATGTAATAGATAAACAAGAGTAAAAAATATTTAAGGATGTTACTCAAACTGCCTGTGTTAAAGTATTATGCCTGTGAGAGGTCATCAGTAAATTTTAAAACAGTGCCCGATTACTCTTTCTCTGTGCCCAGCTACTGATGCTATCTGCCAAGCTATAGTCAAACTCTGTAAATAAATAAACCAATGAAGTCCTTGGGGGGAAAAAGTCCTTAATTTACCACATAGTGATTTTGTAACTTGGAAAAGAAAAAAAACTTTGGAAAATACAGTAGTCTTTCCTTATCCGCAGTTTTGCTTTCCATGGTTTTAGTTACCTGTGGTCAACCATGGTCCAAAAATAAATGAGGATAGTGGAACAAGATATTTGAAGAGAAAGACACAGAAAGAGAGAGAAAGAGAGAGAGGAGACAGGTCATACTCACTTATCTTTTATTATGGTGTAATGTTATAATTGTAAATTTTTTTATTATCTTTATCATTAAATCATAGCTGTGTACAATAGTGCAATCAATATAATTGTAAAATTTTATTCTTTCTTATCATTGTTAATCTCTTACTGTTCCTAATATATAAGTTAAACTTTATCTTAAGCATAGTATTATATACATAGATTTGAGCACTCTCTGTGGTCTCACGCATCCCCTGAGGGTCTTGGAATGTGCCCCTTGTGGGGGGAACTCCTCCAAACTTTTGTAAAATAATACAAGGAGCAGTGTTCATCCTTCTGTCTATGGTGTTGACCAAAACCATGGGCAATGTGTTTTGTTAATATAGTGAAATAACATCGGGCCAAGATGCGTGTTATTTTAGAGAATAAGACAGACTTGATCTCGGTCCTCATGGAGCTTATAGTTCCCTGTAATATCCCTGAATATCTTTCCTTTAATATTCAGAAAATGTGGCTGTTAACCAAGCAGCCAACCATATAAACTCCACCTGGAAGGTAAACCACAAGACTATCCATGAAAAATAGTGTTGAAAGGGTAGAAAATCTGAACTTGCGAAGATAAACCTCTTTTTAATAGTAGTCCTCAATTTCTCAATGAGTAATATGGCAATGAGATAAAATTTCTAATTTCTCTTTGCATTATAACATGTGGAGAAAAAAGCGAGCAAGTATTAGATAATTTGAAAGGAAATATGTTGTTTAAATCCCAGGTGTCCTCATTCATAGCAAATTATTCAACTCATTTTGATTGTATGACCATCAGACCCAAGAAGAAACTCATCATGGTTCAGTTCATGTATTTTAAACAGAATATAACATATTCACTAGAAATATTAATAAAAGGCAGAGAATGATAAATGTGACCATAAAAGTAAAACTCTCTGGGATGGGTCCTTAGACGATGGGAAAAAAAGATCATTTTTACTGAAGAACTTAGCACTGAGCTCAACCTTGACACATAGGAAAGATTTAGGTGTGTGGAAATGGCAAAGAGGGAATCTGGAGGGAAAAATTGACACAGAATCAAAAAGGCCTCCATTCATTCGATTAGGTGGTTTTTATCCTCCAGATTTTGCTAAGTGCTGCATTGTACTTTTTATGATCCAGGCACAAGCTAGGAACTCAGAACCCTAAGGTGTGTGTTAGGAGCAAGAGAGGCTAGAGTTGGAAAGGCACCTAGATCGTGGCTGATGTTTAGTGAAAATTAATGACTCTTAACTTTGATGAGCAAAGAGAATCACTGAAAACACATGACTGTGGTCAGAGCTGGTAGGAAATCTTAGGAAGATTAATTTAACAGCATTTGCCCAGGTGAGTAGAGACAAGAGAAAGATACTGGGAGAATGGTCTGGACGTAGTTAGGCCAGGAGCAATGGAGATGGTAAGGTGAACTGACCTAAAAATTAGAGGACTTGACATTGAACAGGGTGAAGGTAAAGAAAAGCATTAAAAATTACTCTCAAGGTTCAAACTCAGGTGACTGGGGGGGAGTAGTATGACAATAATCAGCAATGTTCTGAAAAACATTAGACAATCAATAACCTTTCAGAAAAAAGAAAGAAGGGATGGGAAGGGTAAAAGAAACAGAAAGGAAAAGGAAAGAAAGGAAAGGAAGGGAAAGGAAGCTCTTATCTGCAGCATTTACCATTATGTGGTGTAAATACAGGCAATTACTAGCAACTACATTTATGATTCCTTACAAATGGGCTCCCAAGACTCCCTATAAGGATAGTTTATAATTAAATAATTGAAATAATAATTAGGGGACTAGTTTCTTCCGCGTGTATAAACAAACCACATGGTGGCCACCCATCCTTGGCGCACCATCTTCACCTCGGGGCTAGTCTCATTGTCTTAGCTATCCTTACCGACAGCATCACTTTCATCTTTACATTTTCACTGGATTTTGTGAATCTGTTTACTCTTATGTTCGTGTTGGCACAGTGAAAGTCCACTGCAAGACCAGGTGAGCCTGCAGTAAAGTGAAAGGTGATCACAGAGCACAGAGAAAAGCCATCATTGTTTGCAGAGCACCAGACTTTAGTCCCTTAACTATCGCAACAGTTATGAAGGATAAAGTGAGAAAAATGGAACATGTGGGAGGCAGGGCTCCAATGAAAACATCAATTATGACTAAGCAGTGTAGTGGATTCATTATTGAAATGGAAAAGTTATTATTGATTTGGTTAAAAGATGAAAATAAGTCTTGAAAGTACGATGTTGGTACCTTAATAGGGATGGCATTAAATAGGTAGATTGCTTGGGGAAGTATAGACATTTTAACAATGTTGATTCTTCCCAGACATGAGCATGGTATATTCTTCCATTTGCTAAGATCCTCTGCTGTGGCTCGGCATCAGGTACCAGCCATGTACACCTGAGCTGGCGGGTTCGAATCCAGCCTGGCCCGCCAAACAACAATGACGGCTGCAGCCAAAAAATGGCCGGGTGTTGTGGCAGGCACCTGTAGTCCCAGCTACTTGGGAGGCAGAGGCAAGAGACTCGCTTGAACCTAGGAATTGGAGGTTGCTGTGAGCTGTGATGCCACAGCACTCTATCCAGGGTGACAGCTTGAGGCTCTGTCTCAAAAAAAAAAAAAATTCTCTGCTGTTTCCTTTCTTAGGATTTCATAATTTTCTTTATAGAGGTCCTTCACCTCCTTTGTTAGGTATATACATAGGTATTTCATTTTCTTTGAAGCTATGGTGAAGGGAGTTGTGTCCTTAATTAGCCTCTCATCTTGAC
>CAUYON010163045.1:0-11561 GCA_963573935.1 Arctocebus calabarensis | reverse complement strand
ATCTGGGTCTCTGGAGAGAGCTGTCTCCCCCTGTGTTGCTCACATGCCCACCCGGCGTCCGGTCCCCTGCGGCTGTGTGTTTGCTCATTCTTCAGACTGGCCCGGGTTAGACTGGGTTCTGGGGAAGCAGTGGCATCGCAGTGGGTTTTCTCCCCGCTCTCCCGGGGCAACACACAAGATCGATAATGCCCATTGAAGGAAACAACTTCCAGGGTAAGTGCAGCGGGGGAGGCAGAGCTCCACACGTGTGAGTTCAGTGGCTTAGGAGAGGTGGTTGGGGAAGGTTTCTCTGAGGGGGTGCCTCAGAGACCATGTGAAGGTGGAGAATTCCAGGTGGGGTGGGGGGTTGTCCGTGGACACAACGCTGGTGCAGCCACTGTGTCTGAGCCACTCCCCTAGGGAGCTCCAGCACTGTATTTCAGTCTCACTTGCCCCCTTCAAAGCCTGTGTTCCTAATGACCATTTCCAGTTGCAGACCTTGTAAGGGCCTTTGCTTAAATGTCAGTGGTGATCATTGCCATGACTGTGTGCCCATTCTCAAAAGATACCAGGATGAGACTTCAAGTGTACGTATTACCCAAGGAGAAATAAGTTAAGGGAAAAAAAGTTATTTTTCTCACTCTCATCCTGGTTAGAGTGCCCACCATAATGCCTGGCTGTGTTTAGAGACGGGGTCTCACTCTTGCTCAGGCTGGTCTCGAACTCTTGGGCCTAGGCAACCCACCTGCCTCGGCCTCCTAGAATACTAAGATTAAAGACAGGAGCTACAGTACCTGGCCAAGTCGAGAACAATTTTTAGGGGTGCTATGACCTTAAGTGTAAATCCTGGGCATTTTGGTTTTCTGTGGTTTCTGAAATAGATGGAACCAACGAGTGGCTTCAAACAACAGAAAGGCAGTGTCCTTTTCTCTTCCCAGAAAGCCCCTTGTTATTGGTTAGGACCCTTGCTACTACAGGATGACCTTGTCTTACCTGTTTGGAGATAAGGTCCCATTCTGAGGTTCTGAGTGGACATGGATTTTGAAAGGGCACTCTGCAATCCAGCATGCTTGGGCATGTCAGAGGAGCAACGTTTTAGCATTTTCTGGAATAGTAAACTCTTTGGGCAGAAGTTAAGATTGTGGCAGTGGCAATCCCGGCACTCTGGGAGGCTGAGGCGGGTGCATTATTTGAGCGCAGGAATTCAAGACCAGCCTGAGTAAGAGCAAGACCCCATCTCAGCTAAAAATAGAAAAACTAGCTGGGCGTTATGGTGGGCACCTATAGTCTCAGCTCTCGGGAGGCTGAGGCAGGAGGATCACTTGAGTCCGTGAGTTTGCTGTTAGCTATGATGCCACAGCACTCTACCTTGGGAATAGAGTGAGACTTTGTTTCACCAAAAAAGAAAGAAAGAAAGAAAAAAGATCATGGCAGTGGAAACCCCCTTCTCTGTGGATGGGAAGAAGCATTTCCCTGGGGGAAGTTTGCCTGGCTGGTCAAGGAAGGCCTTTCTGTGCTGGCAAGAGGGTGAGCTCACACCCTGGGGATATGAAATGGGAAGAATACTGCGGCCAGTGCGGCCTGGAGGTGTTCAGGACCTCACCTTCCACGTCTGCTCTGAGGCCGGCAGGACACCAGCCCATGGTCCCAGCTAGAAGGAGAAACTGGTCTGGAATCAATCTCTCTTCCTTTACAGGTTGTCCCCCATGAGGGTTGAGAAAGATTTTCCTTTTATTGTTAGTGAAGTCTGCAGAAGTCCAGTGGCTTGAAAAATCATTTATTAGATGAATAAGACACTCCATTAAATAAGTCACTCTACCTCTCCCTGCTCAGCGACGACCTTGGGCAGAGTTGGGTGGTGGCCAAGATGCTCACTTCTCAGCCTCCCTCAGCCAGCTGGCCCTGGAGCCAGAGCGCTTTGAAATGCATCCCTCGGGAGTGTCTGGGGGAGGATTCTGAGTTTGCCATGCTCATGGATTTTTTATACCGTTCTCCCTTCCCAGGGTTGCGGGACCCGGGAGGTGGTGGCAAGAGGGCTGTGTGTGAGCTTGCCATCTGCTCTGCTGCAGGGTCAGACCGAGCACCTGCCCTGGTGACATCACGTGGCCTTCTAGGGCAGGAGGTAGTGGGTTCTCTCCGGGGCAGTCTGGTTAGGAGTTAAGGGGCGCATATGCCCTGCCTGTCATCCTGTTCTCTAGAACCTTGCCTGGGGAAGCTGTTTGAAATATTGGGAAGATGTTCCAAAAGTTATTCACTTTAAACAAAGCCCTTTGAGGAAGCACACAGCCACACCCTGGCCCCTACAGTCCAGAGCCTTTCTTGTGCTGGTGCTGAGCAGTCAAGCCTGATGTCTGCGCTAACCCTCTGGCACCTGTGAGTTGTGGTTCCGCTACCCCACTGCTGCCAGCCCAGGGTGTTGGTGTGGTCTGGGCTTCTCAAGACAGAGGTGAGTCTTCCCAGGTGTTAGGGACTGAATTGCATCCCCTCAAAATTCACATCTAACACCCTCATTCTCAATGTGACTGTCTTTGGCCTTGGACTGACAGTTCCATTGTTGACTTCCCTGGCTCTGGGGGCTTGGACTGAGCCAAGCTGTCCCTATCTCAGAGGCTCCAGCTTGCGGACAGCGGGTCTTGGGACTTCTCAGCCTCTGTAACTGCCTGAGCCGATCACCCTAGTAAACCCCACTCATAAATCTGCAGGGCAGGAGGACGCCTCACCAGGAACCCAGTTGCCAAGCAACTTCACCCTGGACTTCCAGGCTCCAGAACTGTGAGCAAATCAATTTCTGTTGTTTCAGCCTCCAAGTCTGTGGTGTTTACACCCCACACAGGTACTGCGGAGCCGGGGGTGTATGTTGGAACCCTGTGTTCCCTAAAGCTCCCCTGTGACTTAGCACATGGTGAAGGGTCAGCTGCTGCCCCCTGGGTTCCAGGGTCCTCGGGGCGCCTGGCTCCCCACTCTGTGGAGGGCTCTGAGCACTGCCCTGCCGTGGCTTTCGAGGTCCAGCACTGTCAACACATACCTCTTGGTCACAGTCTCCACCTCTCGGCTGGTTGTCCCCTAATACCTGGGGGTAGGGACAGAGCACGGGGGAAGCCGGCAGTCACACGCTTCATAGCTGTAGATCCAGCCAGTGAGCTCTGAGGTGTGTTTTCATTTTCCATTTTCACAGATCTCTCTTCATAATGACAAAATTTAAAAAGTGCAGAAAAGTTACCATTTCACATGACTGAAAGCTGGCAATATACCAAATTTAGTGGAATTTAAATGTTGCATTGAACACTCAGCTATTGTATTGTGTCAAGGCCCAGCAACATTTTCTAAAGGGATAAAAGATAAATGTAACTTATTGATACATATGTAAAATGTCTTTGTCTTACCTTCTATTCAGCAAAATCACCACTGCTACCCTGCTTTCTGCATAACCTGAGTTCCATTGCTAAGCTAAATGATTAAAAATTTAATATGTTCAAAGGATACAAAATTTTGGATGTATTTTTCATAAATGTATAAATTAAAATAAATTTAACACTAATCATTTTTCATGCTTCCAAAAATGCTGTCTACTATAATATTCCAAATGATCTATCCATTCAGAGGAATGATCTATCCATTCAAAGTACAAATAAAAATTAATGATGTTATAATTTTCAGTCAAAATAATTTATATAAAATAGAAACATTTAAGTTCAGTTTTCTGAAAACTTACTTAATATTTTATGGAATATAGAACAAATCACAATTCTACCACTCAGGCATGCAAAATATCAGTATCTGGTTTTACATGTATTCTGTGTGGACATATGAAGTCTAACAAGTTCATGACCTTATCCTAGAAAAAGGACTAGACACCTCTGAGACACAGGGCCTAGGATTGCCACATGTGAGGTTGGAGGAGGCAGACACAGTTCAGCCCATATGGGGCTGATGGCAACAGGTCTGTGGGGGCTGCATTGGCCCTAACATACAGCACTGCCTTGCGGTGCCCTCCAGCCACAGCCACAGTCACTCTGCTTGGGCAGGCGGGACACGCCACTTCTCTGGCAGTGGAGTTGGTGGGGACGGCTTCGAGGCCAGGCTCCCTGGGAGAAGTGGTGCCTGACGGAATCCTGGCATCTGGATGGTGTCATTGGTCCCTGGACTTCCCAGACCAGTTACAGCGGTGGAGTTGGGACTGGTGCCACTGAGAATGTGGCTGGGAGCCTAGGTGAGGCAGGCGCACCCCTCGGGTATGTGGAGAGCCAAGTCAGAAGGTCTGCCCTTGCAGAAAGTTCCAGAACACCCACCGCCAGCCCTGACCAGGGCCTTTGCATGTTCTGATTCCTTCTCAGTTGTGCTGCCCCAGGAAAGAGAAAGGTTAAGCAAACACTGAATAGCCAAGGATGACTCTCTTGGGCCTTCCTTACACCTGGCCTGTCTCCAAAGCCTGCCCCTTGAACTTGCTCTCAGCCATGTGTTTGTGTCAGCTCTGAACAGGGACAGAACCTAGATTCCTCTGATAACTCTGTTCTAGTTCCGCAGGTTCCAGTGGAGGCTGCTGTCTGTGGCCATGACCTTGACTTTAAATACCCGTATGAAGCACCCTGGCAGACTCTAGGGCGATGGGTCGCACTGCTTTGAGGACCAGCAAATGCTACACATTTGAACGCACAAAACAAACATGTGGTCACAAAATCTTGCTTTCCAAGTGTTTTAGCGTATAGGGTGTCTCTCTCTGAGATTCCACTCGAATGGAAATCTTTTTATTGGCTGGTGAAAAGCAAACATTTCAAACCAGAGGGTAGCTCACATAACAAGATTTTGCAACTCTTAACCTTAAAGTTGGCCTCAGCCTTGAGGGTTTTGTTTGTTTATATTACATGACTGCTCCAGCAGCAACTCTGGCAGCTCTGAGTCTTCACTGTGGCTGAAGGACGGACTGTGAGAGCAGTAAGGTCCGTCTGCCTTTCTGTCCAGGCACGAGAGGACTAATGGGCCAGGTTAAGACTTTGTGTCTTCTTGGAGCCCTTGACTAGCAAAATACTGAGTCTTCCTTGAAATTGCTTTGATTGTGGTTATTTTCTTGTCTCCTTATTAATAGCCACCTCCACCAGGGCTGATGAGAGAAACTCAGACTCAGAGTCATTGAACTTTACTGACCTAGGTTTTTATGGCCTCTCCTCCCCACCCGCCACTGAGAGATTAATTTTTCTGAAAAGGGCTGCCCGGGGGTGGTGAGTGACCTTGCTGCCTCTGACCTGGTGCGATGTTTTCTAGGGGACCTGGATCCAGATTTGGTCTTTGCTTTTGTTCCCTCTCAGCAGAGCCTCCCCAGATCCTCCTCCTGAGGGGGCTAAAGAACCAATTTCAGCCCGTTCCTCGCCCCTCCCATCAGATACAAGGCAGGGCGCCCAGTTCTCTTTGAATTTCAGATGAACATTTGGGATAGACCTGTGTAAAACTTCTTTTTGTTTATCTGAATGTAACTGGCTGACTGTTTCACCCTGCAGGCCCGACCCAGGAGTTAATAATTAAATGTTTTCCCAGGCATCTGCATCAGGTGTCAGCTGTTCCGTAGAACTGCTAATCGGGTTACTCAAGTCCCTTAATAAGGTCAAGACCCTCCTGGCCAGGTCTCTGCCTCACGCTCCTGGGGCTATTCTGGAAAGACCCAGAAGTGAGGCAACCCAGCCTCCTGCTCTCTGCTCACCCTGCTTCTTTCTGTAACTGACCCTGGTTCTTCCTCAGATATAGCCCGTGGGGCCCTCTGCACTGAGCTTGTGGCTCCATGCCTCTTTGTGGCTGACCCCCTGAAAGCCACCTCTGGGGGACGGGCGAGTGTGCTCAGTGCTGAGCATGTCTGTGATGGCTGGGTGGAGGCTGCCCCCCCCCCACATTTGTTGTCAATTTGTTCCCAGACTCAGGTCCAGATGTAGGTATGTTATATGTGGCCTGTAAGGTGATCCTCAAAAAGCAATGAATTTCCAACAATGAATTTACAAAAATACATTTGGTATTTTTGCCCCAAATCTGACCTGTCTCGGAAACGCCTGCAGGCCTGGTAACACCTGGCACGTGATCCCATGCACCTGCAGAGGCTGGAGCTGAAATGCTGCTCTGCCTGCCTGATTCAGGGTCTGCATATCACCAGCCTCTCCCCATGTCTGTGTCCTGCTGGCTCTCGTGTGCATCCCGTCCAGCGAGTTCTCATCTAGCACACACTCGGGTGTCTCACGGGGCTTGGGGAGCCTCTTCCTGACCATCGTGAGCAAAGTTATTGGTCCCAGGCAGGGACGGAGTTGGCGTGGCCTGGGCCGTGACTGCTGTGTGCCAGGTGCCCAGCTGGGGGCGCTCACGGAGATGCTAGCGCTGAGGTTTGTCCCACAACAGCACCAGGGCCAGGCCTGGACTGCCCCAAAGCTTGTGCGCATTTTGGGGTGTTGTGGGCTCTGCGGAAGAACTGGTGCTCATCCTGTGTGGGAAGAGCTGCGGGGCCGTGGGTTGTGCCTGGGCCACGTCCTCGGTGTTCGTTCCCGCCTCTGCCTCATGCCTTTCTGCTCAGAAACCCGGTGGCTGCTCCTCATTGGACACCAACCTCCTCCGTGGGCGCCATGTTCCCTCTTCGGTCTTTCTCCTCTTTCTCTTAGACTCTGCTGGGACCAGAAAGACCCCTTCTTGAGGGGAGGCAAAGCCATCTGGAACCGTTACACCTGTAGGCGCAGAAGGAGCCTAGGCAGAGGGCAGAGCCCAGTGCTGGGAGCCAGCTCGGTCGTCCTTGCCCATCATGACCACGGCGATAAACGCTGCTCCGCTCACACTGTCCTCGGCAGTCCAGGACGAGGCCCCCTTGCTGCAGGGGAGGGCTGGCTGTCATTCTCTCTGGGTCCCTCTGTGTTGCTGCCATGTCCTGAGGAGTTGGGGCTGTTCACTCGGCTCGGGGTTAGTCCGGAGCTGTGACTCTCAGCCTGGGCACCTGTTAGATTGATCACCGGGAAGCTTTGGGAAGACAACACTGATACTGGCGCCTCCACTCAGACCAATTAAATCAGAATTTCTGGCACTGGTATTTTTTCTTTTAATGCTGTCCAAGTAACTTCCCTGAGCAACCAGGGTGTAAACTAGGCATGGTCCATGAGAACCGAGATGCAGCTAGAACTGATGCCGAGTGTGTATCAGGTACAGGTTTGGCACTTAATGCGAGTTAACGTATGGAGATGCTGAATGCACACATGCATACACACATGCACACACGCACAGCTCACTAGAAAGATGCTGCCTTGAGGCTGGGGCCTAATTGAAAGGGGCCATGTGTACCCATCTCCTGTCTCCAGCCTCACCAGATTCTGCCTGTCTATGATTCAGAAAACTTTGTGCTGAAATTACAAAGGCATTTAACTAGTGAATATGGGAATACTCACCTGCCCAGAGATTTTAACTCAGAGTTACATTGGGGTGAACTTTGGAATTTTTTTTTTTTTTTTTTTGAGAAGTGTCTCACTATGTTGCCCTGGGTAGAGTGTTGTGGCGTCACAGCTCACAGCAACTTCAAACTCTTGGGCTTAAGCAATTCTCTTGCCTCAGCCTCCCAAGTAGCTGGGACTACAGGTGCCTGCCACAACCCTCAGCTATTTTTTTGTTGCAGTTGTCATTGTTATTTAGCTGACCCGGGCCAGGTTTGAACCCACCACCCTCAGTGTGGGTGGCTGGTGCCGTAACCACTGTGCTATCGGAGCCAAGCCAGGGAATTGTTATTTGTTTAAAAAGAAACTTCCCTGGTGATTGCTAGTTGCTTGAGATGTTTTATCAGCTCAGTGTCTGTTCTCTTAGCTGGGCTAAAGGAGAGGCCAACAGAAGATGGAGAAGGAGCCTCGATGTGTGGCCCAGTGGCTCTAGCTCACAACCAGGCTGGGAAGGGAAAGCCAGTGAGGAGAGCAGGTGATCTTGAATCTCTGCCATTCCCTGAAGACCCACCTAGTGAAGGCTGCCTGCCCGGGAGGTCCCTATAGCTTGCCCCTGCCCTCCGTGGGGCAGCCCCCAGCATCGCCAAGCTCTCCTGAGGGTAGAGATAAGCCAGAAATCTGGGTTTCCACGTGAGATTTCCAGACCAACAAACAGTGGAAACCTTGTGTAGGCCAATGGCAGGCAGGTCACCATGAACAACACGTGTGTCTGTGGCCACAGGGTCTGGGCCCCTCCTCTGTGGACAGGTGGGCCTGGTGACTCCGTGGGGAGGGGCCTGCATCTCTCTCTTGTGAAGCACAGTGGTGGTTTTGTGCAGAAATCTCTTCACAGGGTCATAGATGCAGTTCCAGAACGCTCCTTGGCGATGAACTTCGGTCCTTCCTGATAGAGAGGGGAAGGACACTGGTGTAATTTGTGTCCTCCTTTGAGCCCATGGGGGAAACGGCCGCGAGCTCTTCTTGCACGTGCTGCTTCCCATTTGCCTTTAGCTCAAAACATCCTCATGCCAGAAGGACATCTTTTGGGGTGGTAGAGCCGTCCTCCCTACCTTGCTCTACCATGGAAGAGTCCAGCACAGAGAGAAAAGCATGGAGAAGAATATAGCAACCCCCTGTGTCCCCAGCTTCATCAAAGTTTGACATTTTATCGTATTTACTGGAACGGATTGAAGGAAGTAGGTGGTTCCAAGCGGTGTGGCTAGCCCTGTCAGCCCCTTGCTTCTTCCTGTGGGAGAACCATTCTCCTGAGTTGAGCATTCGTCCTTCCCGCCGACTGGTCCCACACCGCAGGGGTGGGTGAATGTATCCATCCAGAGCCTGTAGAATTGCTCAGCCTTTATCTGGAAATGGTATGTTTGAATCATTCTGCGCATTGCTTTCCTTCTGCTCAGCATTACGTTTCTGGGATCACCCATTTGTACCTCGAGTTCATTCATTCTCACAGTGACGGAGTTCGTGGGAAGCAGAAACTGATTTGATCAGGCTGTCCCTAAGTAGCTGAAGACCCTGTTTGCCTGGGATGGCAGTGTCCTTGCAGGGAACAGTCTGTACATCTTTCCTTGTGCACGCAGCTTCAATCTTTCTTGTAGAATTTATGCAAAAGTGGAACTGCTGGTTTGGTGTGGCAC
This sequence comes from Arctocebus calabarensis, assembly GCA_963573935.1. Taxonomy (NCBI): domain Eukaryota; kingdom Metazoa; phylum Chordata; class Mammalia; order Primates; family Lorisidae; genus Arctocebus; species Arctocebus calabarensis. Next base: position 2,512 of record CAUYON010163045.1, on the reverse strand, counting down.
ATCCTTCACCAGGTCCCCAGCACCACCGGTTCAAGCCAACTTTTGTCTGTATGGGCCCCTTCTCCACAGAAGAGGGGTGTCATAGTGGGCAACCTGTTCCTCAGAGTTCTGTGTCCTTTCGGCACTCACTTGAAAGCCCTGGTTGGTGGTGACTTGAGCAGCCCACCCTGGGTCCTTACTGGAGAACTTGCATTGCACTTGACCTTGAGGAAGCAGCATTCCCAGCTGCCCTTGCCTCATGGGAACCCCGAGTCTCCCAGCTGCAGCCTGCTCACGACTTCCACTGTACTTTTGGTCCCCGAGATTCACTTATTTCTGAGCCAGACCTGTTTTTTGTTCTATTTTCGCAGTCCTTCTCATTGCTATGAATTTGAAGTGGAGTGGGTTATTATAGCACCAACTTGCCACCATTCTGACCCGAAGCCTGTATTTCCCCCGCTGAGCCTCCCCCGCTGCTCTATCTTCAAAGGAAAACAAAAGGTAGCCTTTTATTCCACCTTAGGAAGTTTCGAAAGCCCAGCAGCCCTTTGGTTAATCCTTGTGGGCTGTGGTCATCCCCACAGTTAGTGTGGGCGCCTTTTAAATGCTGGGTTTCATGGTGCACAGGCCGGAGCTCGAAGGGTCTCCCCAGGTCCAGGCTGCTGCTGTCTTGGCCCAGATCCCGGGGAGGGGCAGGCGGTGCCAACTCACTGCTGCCTCCAGGGACCTGTATGAGCTCACATAGGAGGCCCGTGGCCGCCTGTCACACCAATAAACATGGACTGTGGAGATGAGCGCAGGCTTACAGTCTGCACCACCCCTGCGTTTTCCCAAGTTTTCACATTTCCCTGTTGTCTGTTTTCTCCCCTCTCCCTCCCTGCAGACTCAGGCCACCATGCCGCGCAGCCCCACGTCCAGCGAGGACGAGATGGCTCAGAGTTTCTCCGACTATTCCATGGGGTCGGAGTCAGACAGCTCCAAAGAAGAGACCATCTACGACACGATCCGGGCCACCGCGGAGAAGCCGGGCGGCCTCAGGGTGGAGGAGAGCCAGAGCAACACTCTGGTCATCCGCGTGGTCATCCAGGACCTGCAGCAGACGGTGAGCCATGCGCTCTGCAGCACTGCCTCCTGCCCTCGGTTCACTCGGGAGGTGCTACTTGTAGCTCAAACGCCACAGCGCATCTGCGGTGCTCCCCAGATACGCACTTCCGACCGGACGGGGGCTCTGTGCTCCTCCCTCACGCCAGACTGCTGCCCCGTCCCCTCCCAGCCCTCTTCCCGGCCCACCGCCAGCCATGTGTCAAATCCTCCCTGTGCCCACCTCGATCCACAGACATTCATTGAGCACCTGCCATGTGCGAGGCCTGAGGTCAGGGCAAGAGACTCAAAGGAGTTTCAGAACCTTGCAGAGGGGCCAGGGTGGTGGGCGTACTGGCCAGAGGACTTCCAGCCCTGCCTCTTCCCAGTGCCCGAGCTCAGCCCCGTGGAGCCCCTGTGGTCTGTGCTCCCCCACTTCTGTGCTGCAGGCCCTGTCTGAGTGCCCTCTAGCCGTGGGCTCAGTGTCACCCTGGCGTGTCTCTGTGGTCCACTTTCCTGCACCAGGGGCTGCCTGCTGGTGGGTTTGCCTCTGCTGGGACGTCACCCCCTGGGGGCTGGATAGGGACAGAGGCCACGTCAGGAGGGGGCCCTGCTGCACAGGTGACCCCAGATGGATGGTGTGGACATGGGGTGAGCATTGTCCAGCCATACCACTTGACTCCTTGAGCACATGACTCCTTTATTGTTGACTTTTCTTCTTCTGAGAGGCCATCGGAGCTTTCTGATGAAATTGGAAACTGCTCAAGGCAGAGATGAGTACTTCCAAATCCAGTCTCCCTCTCTCTTCTGACCTCTTCCCGGTTCCCATGAAAGGGCTAAATTCCAGGGTGGTCCTGGAATGCTCCTCGCCAAGGGCTTTGCAGGCCCATTGGGTACTTCTCAAGGCCAGGGGCAGGAGGCTGGGCATTTCCCCCTCGGCCTTTGCTCAGCATCTGTGATGAGCCAGGGTCTGTTGGGGGGTGGGGCTGGGAAGGAAAAGCCACCCAAGAATGACCGGGACGTTCTGTGTGGTGGGGAAGGAAATGTGTGAAGAAGGCAAGCCAGGGTGGGGGCGATGGGCAATGGTCTCTCTGGGGCTGCCAGGTGACTTCCCCAGCCAGAATGTGGTGATGGTGAGCCCAGGGTGAGGTAGATGAGACCCAAGGGGGCGGGGCTCCAGGTGAGGTAGGAGGTGGGAGCAGAAATGAAGTGGGGGGGGCTCCAGGTGAGGTAGGAGGTGGGAGCAGAGATGAGGTGGGGGCGGGGCTCCAGGTGAGGTAGGAGGTGGGAGCAGAGACGAGGTGGGGGGGGCTCCAGGTGAGGTAGGAGGTGGGAGCAGAGATGAAGTGGGGGGGCTCCAGGTGAGGTAGGAGGTGGGAGCAGAGATGAGGAGGGGGGCGGGGCTCCAGGTGAGGTAGGAGGTGGGAGCAGAGACGAGGTGGGGGGGGCTCCA
>CAUYON010163044.1:0-10206 GCA_963573935.1 Arctocebus calabarensis | reverse complement strand
GGAGGCTAGTGGATTTGTCACCTTGAGCTAGAATCTCAGCCTGCTATTATTAGCATAATCCCTTGGGCAGATCATCTCACATTAATTTCTGTTTCTTCATGTTTAAAAGATGTAAATAATAACACATAATGGAGCTGTGATAAAATTAAATGAGAAAAATTACTTAAAACACTTGGTTTGATGTATTAAACCTATTAAGTTGCACAACAAATGTTAACTGTTTCCTCCTTTCTTTGTGTCTATTAAGGGTACAGTATTAATATATCTGCTTCACACCAGAGGATTAAATGAGGTACCATATGACCAAAGGTTTTTATTAATTCTTAAACTTTATCCAAATTTTTATATTTATTCAATCCCTCAGTGTTTCTTTGACTGAGATTAGTTGTTACCACTTTAATCAGAATAACTGGGTTGCCAAGTGAAATTCAGAGAAACACCATAAGTCATGGGCTAAACTGGTTCTGAAATCCTGAAGTCTCTTTTGTAAAGCCATTATTCACTTTTCTAATTCAGTGTGAGCAGGTGCTGGACCATTGCAAATCTGGAAGGAGGTAGAAAGACTTTCTCTTACCTTCAGTATGAGAGGGGTGAGGAGAAGGATATGCTGAACCAGCCTCCTCAATTATATTCATAGAACATAGGAACTAGCAGGTGATGTCTGACTACTTGAGTGATTAAGGAAGAGAGGACATGACCCTGGAGAGACTACCCAGTGGGATTAAACCTTTGTATAACTTCCCAAATAAAAGCCATGGAGGCAGCAAATTGCTCTGTCATCGAGGGTCTTGCCTCCTAAGTTCCATTTCCCTGAAGAAGGCAGCTCAGCCCCTGCTTATATCGTCCCCTGTTACTAGACAATTAGTCCGAACTAAAACTGTCTCTGTTATGTAGAAGGTCTGAAGTATGCTTGTCAAAGATCCGTATTAAACCCTTTAGCAATATTCTCAGTGCCCAGAACAATTTTATGAGAAATGTGAAGTGCCCTAATCAAGGTCATTTGAGCCTCTTGTTTCAGAGAATTTACTCCCGTCATTCTGCATAGCTGGGTTCAGTCCTAGTTTCAGATTATCACTGCCCCGGAGAATGGAGACTATATTTTATATTTCATCTCTCTTCCTTGGGGTCTAGCATAGTGTTACATTATTAACAGGGCCTCATTTAATACATATCAAATGTTTCACCTTTTCCGTAGCATCTTTCTTTGTTTAATTTTTCTTGAGTGGAGACATTCCCATAGGTCTTAGCAAATTAGCTTAATTCCCTTGGAAAAAAATGGTTGGTTGGCCCTGCATATAAAATATATATCATATTAAAAAATGTAACACATAAATGTTTATGTGTCTGGGTGTGAATGTATGGTCCCACGTTTGTTTATTTTAAAGGCAAGTCTTCTACATAAGCCTACAGTGATTAATGTGGTTCTCTGGTGTATGTGTGAGTTTGAAGGCAGAATGTTCAGATCCTATAGCAGGCATGGCTGAGACATCTGAGATGTTTAGAGACTTTTGAGATATCTTTGATGCCAATAAATGCAGGAGAGAGAAGGTGAGAAAGGGAGGTAGCATAATGAATTAAGTGCCTACTGTGTGCCCAACATTATAATAATTACAGTAGCTGAGTCTTACATCATACTATGTTCCACACACTTTGCATTTATTAACTCATTTCATCCTTCCAACATGCTAAGAAAGAGGTACTATTGGTATCATATCCTATTTATACAACATATCTTTTAATAATCATAAGAAAGCTTTAAAGTGTTATTCCTATTTCACAGGTAAAATTCAAAGGCAAAAGATTGGTAGAATTTAAGCAATTTGTCTAAGAATAGATGCAACAAGCAAGCTAGAATGACCTGATTCTGAAGTACATTTATGCACTGTCCTTCACATTAGGTTTCATCTGGCCACATTGCCCTCAATTGTTTTTTAGTGAAAGTAAAATCTGGCATGTATTACAAAGGTGAACCACAGAAAGGATTAGAAGGCCATATAAGGTTGACCTCCTGCTAATATCTGGCTTTCTCCAGTGACCCTGTCTTTCTTTCAGTTCCTTTTTCTCATGTGCTTCCTTTCACCATCAGGCCTTTGCACATGCTATTCTCTCTGCTTGGCATGTATTTTCCATTTTATTTTTACCTAAGTAGTTTCTACTTATCCTTTGTCTCACCCAGTTCCGTTATAACTTCCTCAGAGAAGACGTCTCTGACCTGGGTCATATCGGGATCAAATGCACCCTTTGGAATGTCATGTACTTCTCCTTTGTTGCCACTACCACTGCTGGAATTTTGCACATATTCTTCTGCCATATGATGCATCTCTGTCCCCCAGTAGTGTGTAATCTCAATGAGGACAACAACCATGTCTCCTTTCCTTCAACTGTCTATTGCATGAGGATTCCCCAACCTGGCCACTGTTGATATGTTGGGCTGGATAGTTATTTGCTGTCAAGGGCTGTCCTGTTTGGTATAGGATGTTTCACAGCATCCTGGTTTCTACCCATTATATAACAATAACATCAGTCCCTACTTTTTGGTTATAATAATCCAAAATATCTCCAGATATTTCCTTGTGAGTGAAAATTACCTCCTGTGAAGTCAACTGGGATAGACATAGATGTGGTAGAAGGTGCAAGGCTACTTATTGAATAACTGAAAAAATAGTTCAGGATTCATGTCTAGAACACCTTAGGAATGAATATTTCAACTCCAGATAAAGATAGGAGGTTGGTAGGTGAGTACAGAATTATAGTTGTCTGGGATGTATAGTTTTAAGCCTTCCTTTCATCTACCTATGGTAGCTTGATGCATTTTCCTCACTGTTGTGGGGATATTTCAGTTACATGATTAAGAATGATTATCTTTCTCCTGATCAGGTCTAAGGGAATATCTACAGTTCTTCCTTATCAACTCTCCATTTTGGAAAACATAGATTAACTCCTGTCTATATGAATATGTTCTTCAGAAGTGAGTTGTCTGTGTGGGCTCCTACTTGGGAAAAATGAAGGGACAAGTGAATGGTCCTACAGCTCATGCTGTGAAACAAGAGCCACTGGGGGGTGGGTAGCACAGAGGAATTGTGACTGAGAAAAATGCAAGTTTACTTTCACTTTCTTAAATAATTTCTCTCTATGGCCTGTATCTCTGTGAGTGGAACATGGTATTATAATAATGATGTTAAAACGTTGGCTTGCTACTTTCTTACTTCAAGTAAGTGTCTAAAAAAATTTATTATGGAACAGGAAACTGCATAGCATGATTGCAAAAGTCACTTTTCAGAGAACCTGGGGCTGGGGGAGAATGATATTACTATGCATATATGTGTGAAAAATACAACATATTTAATGACTCTGTATACTGTCTAATGAAACCTTTTTTTCTCTAAGCTACATTAGTGGGAGAGTGGTACTGCAAGTGTTTGTTTGGTAAACAGATGTATGCATTTGCTAGGGCTGCCATAAAAGTACCATAGTGTCATAAATTTATTTTCTCTCAGTTCTGGAGGCTGGAAGTCTGAGATTAAGGTGTTAGCAGGGATGGTTTCTTCTGAGGCGCCTGTCCTTGGGATGTAGATAGACATCTTCTCCCAGTGTTGTCACATGGTCTTCCCCTGGACATGTCTGTGTCCTAATATCCTCTTCTTAGGAGGACAACAATCACATTGGATTAGGAGGCACTCTAATGAGTTCATTTTAACCTTAGTACCATATCTTTAAAGACCCTATCTCCAAATAGGCTCACATTCCGGGGTACCAGGGCTTAGGGCTTCAACATATGAATAATACTTTGTGGGGAACACTGTTGATGGAATTTCTTTCTGCAGTAGGTCCTTGGTCTCAGAGACTTGAAGAATGAACCCATGGACCACAGATCAGTGGTAGGATAGGGTTTATTAAACAGGAATGCAGAAGGAATAAAAAGCACCAGATTTTCTGGCAGAGGGAAAGACCCAAGTGGGAAATCTTCAATGCAGCAGATCTTTTATCTTGGGGTTCTATGCTGTTTTGTTAAAAAAGGAGATCTTGAGAAGTACATTTGGCCAGGAATTGGCAGATTTCAGTGTTAATGAGTATATTAACGAATGCAGTCCTTCCAACTGCACACAAAATGGCAGGATGTCCACTTCAGAAGAGGCCTGGCTTATATGACATTACATTTCCTAGGCGTAGGAAACTGGGGTCCCTGTCTAGCTCTGAATGGGGACTGCTTTATCCACACAATTCATCCCACAACAATATGTATACATTAAAATGGGATAAAATTGATCACACCAGGGAAATCTCATCTTTGACTTTTTTCCATCAAGTCATCCATCTATCAGAAGTACCTATGTCCCACCTTTTGTAAAGCAACTCTAGAAATACCATGGTAATGGACCAAGTACTTCACAGACTGAGTAACTCATTGCTGCTAGAATTCTACTTTTCCCTTCTTGATTTACATGGATTGGATTTAATAAATCCCAAAGGGAACTTGGTTGAAAAAAGTTGAGGCTACTGGCATACTTTTACTTCAAGAAAGCTGAGATTTTTAAAAATCAAACTTAAAATTTGGATAAATTGAGAAATGTGGGATTTGTAATTACCTGCGCAGAAAACCTCCTTATGAAGTTCCTGCAAATGACATCATCTCAGCAAAATTCACGTCCCAGTTTAGATGACCACAAAACAAAAATGAGGAATTCACCAAAAGAACCTTCACAGAAGTTCTCTCAGATAGTGATTTCAATAGATAAAATCTAAGGATTATTAACAATAATTCAGGAAGATTAATAAAAACTGAGATAAGCCAGCCCTCCTACATTTATGTGAGTCAATGTATAAATAGAAGATTTGATTTGCAAATGTTTAATATATAAACTCTAGTTCATGTGGCATAACTGGATGCTTATTTTGAATGGATAATTCTTTACTCTTTGCTGGAGTTTTGATTGGGTGGCATTGAGCAAGGGATTTTGGAAACGGCAATTTCCCCAAATGCTGCCATTGGTTCTGATGTGACAAGCCAGATAACTGCCCTTATACTGCTTTGAAAGAACTCAGGTTTGTACCAGAACTTGTTTGTTCATCCTAGTATCTTGAATTAGGCACTTTGTAAAGCTTTTCCATAGCCCATACCCCTACCCCTATTCCAGGAACTCACTCTCCAAGACAGATAATACAGCAGGTTCTTCACTGGGATGAGCTTCGGCATGTTCGCTTATGTATTCCATGCTTATAAGGTACACAAACAAATTAATACAAAGTATGAGGAGAGTTAAAAAATAGCTACATTATTGCAAATGAACCCTGCATGTAGTACACCCAGGCATAAATTATGTTTGTTAAATCAGCATTCCCTAAAATTTTCTATTCACTTTTGAGCCATCTGGAAGGCCCAAAGTCTTAGCTATTTCTCTCACTTTAGAGATCTATATCTATCTTATCTGTAAGTAGATCATCTGTCTCTATTAATAGATATATCTTTATATATATATATATATATATGGAAGGTGTTCATATGTGTGCATGTTTGTGTGCACATTTACAAGTGTATAGTTGGAAAGGTTCTTAATCAAATAATTTTATTGGGAAAAAATGTTTAACTAGAAAATACTGAATTTGCACCTTAGCGAAGCCTCTATACACTTTGCAGAAGAATTATCTCATGTCTAATTAAAAATAGAAAACATTATATGACATGCTAGAAGGTCTGATATGAGCTGCTAGTTTTTTTTAAGTACACTGATTTGGATACTCTGAGAAGCAGATGCCAAGACAGGATTACACATGTAAGAGATATTGGGGTAAAACATCTATTAGAGAACAGGGGGGAAGGAGTGAGAGGATGCGGGAAGAGTTGGACTGTGATATAGAATTGACCCCTATGGAGAAGGATTGGGGGAGGAAAGGTTGAATAGGCAGAATCTTAGACTGCAGCATAGTTCTAAGAGTTTCAGCAGAGCCGATGGGATGTTCTCAGCCAAAATCACAAGAGTCCTACATCTTGCAGAATTGGGTTTGTCTTTTCACCCCTAGCACACTCAGCAATTGGGTGAAGCATCCTGTGGGCAGAGTTGCCATGGCATGGGCACAGTGGTAGATTGACCTCAGCTGGGAGAAATCCATTAGTCATGTTTCTTGCATCAGAAGTTTTTTTTACAACCACTTCATTAAGGAACTGGTGCTAAGAAGAAAATTACTATTCTGATCAACTGGCTCCTCCTGTTTTGTGAAAGCCCTCCATACTCCCTGTTGTTCTGTGGGGAAGTGGTTGCTTCTCATTTTCAGAACATTCTTAAAGTGGACTTTGATTTCCGAAGGTACAAAAATGACATCCAAGGTTTTATCACAACTTCTCTAAGGGGATGTATTTCCTTCAATAAACTCTGAAATAGGTTGACATATTCTTGTTCTTATGAATCTAGGAAAGATGGTGGTGGTGGTGGTGGTGATGATGATGATGTCTCTGAGTGTTTATTATGTATGTTTAGTTCTGTGATCATGCAACAAAGAACTTCAAAAGGAAAGAGTAAAAATCAGATTAGAAAGAAACATAATCACCTTGACACTTCCTGAGTATTACTTTTTAACTGTATGTCTGGCAATGGTAGGAGCTTGATAATTTTCTTTAACAATTTAATGCTAAATGTTGTATAGATTACACAAGTGCAGAAATATGTGAGTAGAGGGAAACATGAAAATAACAAGTCTGGGTAAATCATCAGTTTTTCAGGTTAGATTTTTGTGGGCTAATGGATTGTAAGATATCAAATCTGGAGACAGCTGGACCCATTACAGGGAATTCACATGAGAGCTAATGGTGTACTAGACGAGGACATTGGAGATAGAGGTGGTGTAACTATTCTCTCACATTAGCAAGAGATAATTAATCATGTGTTTTGAACCTGGCCAACCACATCTTTATTTAGGACTCAAACCAGACTAGATTTGGGAACATATTTCAACTCCTTTCAAAGATCAGAGGATTGGCAAGTTCTAAGCAGGTGTCAGAGCTCCTTTGAGTGAACTATGATGAAGAGTAGGACTCTACTTTCATGAAGAATTGATGACTAGGGAGGGAAACTGCAGCCAATTATACAGAACCCAGCCTGCATAGAAGTCCCATAGATGGAAAAAAAAACACATTAGGGGGATCCAGACAGATAAGAGAATCCAGTGGGCAGGTGATTCATGTCAGGATGGTTTCAGCAAGCAGGAACATGGTTATCGTAAGTGCTGGTGCTGAGCCAAGATTCCAGGTCTAGGAAGACTGATGAGCAAGTGGCAGAGAGACTCAGATTATCTTCACGTAGATCTACTCCTGAACCTGTGCAAAGGGGACTGTACCTTGGTGATCTCCTTCTTAAAGAGGAAGGATCTCATAGGACCAAGGGAACATGCCACTCCAAGTCTACAGCAATCCTACCTTCCACTCTAGCACTGTGTTCCAGTATCCTGAGCCCTGCGTTTGTGTAGCTGAAATGGGCTTTTTCCTTAAGCCAGTACACCTCAATTGCACACATGCTAGCCCAAGGAAGACGGAGGGTTAACTGTTTGAAGAGGTGCTGTGGACTGAGTGGGGACTGGCAATGTATTCACACTGTGAATTCACAGAGTGATTATCTACATGTGCCAAGTAAGTGGGAGGATGTTTGGTAATACTTGAGCCAGGAAAATATGAAGTCTGTAAAAGGAGATACTCTGGTAAATTTGGCTGTGGATAAAGAAATACTTTGAAAGGAACACTTGACAGACATTTAACTTTCCTCTGTTACTTTTAATATAATCCCTATGGTAGTCTTCCAGGATTTAATTAAAGTATACATATTTACTCAATATAACATACAGCTTTTATAGGTTTTGATCATGGTCACTGCTTAAATATTAACTGAACTCACTAGTTTAAAAAATCTTTGCCTTTATTACATTTCTCTTTTCCACATTCTCCTTAACTATTAGATGTTTTACAATGGAACAAACTTTTGGTTTTTTTATTTAAGGTATAATACTTAACTCTAGGTGATAATTACAAAGTCTCAGTGTTTATCAATTTACAGTTTGGCTAGTCATTGATCAACTGTTTGAACAAACGTGTACTATGACGTACACATCACTATTCTAAGTTCTAAAGATAAATATATAGATAAAATATCCCTCTCTTCATAGAACTTACACTGTATCTGATGAAGCAGAAAATAAACATGAAACAAATAAATATTAGATTATGATAAATTCCATGAAGAAAATTTAAAAAGTTAACAGGATAGACTGTGATTAGAGGAAGAGGGTCATTTTTATTTAGGAGGTGACATTTGACCTGAAATCTGAACAGTAAGAAGAAACAGCCATAAAATTCTAAGGAAAGAGCAAATTAAACAAAGGAAAAAAAGTGACAGAACTAATAAAAAAAAAATAAATAAAACACCGTGAAAATAATGAAAAAAAATTGCTTAAACAAAATCCTAAAATCTAAGCATATCTAATCAAAATGGTTTCTGGGAAACCCTAATATCCTAGAGGGTTGACCAAGAAACTGAGAACCAGAGAAGTTATCTAATTTATGTGAAAGTGTCCAACAAGTCAGCAGAAAAAACAGGACCAACTCAGTTTTGATTTCATCCAGTATTGTTCTCTAATTACCCAGAAATAAAATTTAGTGACTCATTAAGACCTCAGAGGAAGTGAGTGAAGAATAAGTATCTATATTAAGAAAAAGTCATATTGGTTTCAATAGTTTGTTAAACTAAGGCTTTAATTGATCTAAAGAAAATTACAACTACTTAGTATGAGAATTTTTGAGATAAATATGTTTATAATACTTGATTGACAAATACATATTTTAAAGAGTTTTGTGTGTGATGAGTTTTCTTATAAAGTTAAATATTGTGAACGTCTTTCTTCATAGATTGCTATGATAGAAACACAATTCCATTGCAATTGAAAATTATATCCTCTGTGATTTCCTGGGTCAAGAGCCTATCACTGCAATTCTGGTCCCAAATCAGGTTCATACACACATGAAACTGCCTGTATTTTTTTTTTATTTGACTGATATGAGAACACTGGCAGGAGTTCTACACCCAGGTTTCTTTAAAGTACAAGCATTCCAGGGAAAAAAATATCCAGTGTAGTCAATACTCAAATGAAACCAATATATAAACAACTACAGCCCACACGTAAAGGAAAAGACGAGTATACCCTAGCATAGAAGGAGGGTGGGGGCAGGAGAGAGGGTGACTGGAGAGATGTCACCTAATGTGCACAATGTGACGGGCTTTATTACAACTTGAACTTTACCTTAGAAGTGCAAACAGTGTAACCTAAACATTTCTACCCTCATAAGAATCTGAAATTAAAAAACAAAAAAGAAAAGAAACAGCAAAGTACAAGCATTCAGCATAAACAAATGCTCCAGGATGGTAAGAGGATAGTGGCAGACATGAGTGTTCATGGGTTTCCCCAAAACATTTTAGTTTATGGAAAAACAACAACAACAAAACCCAAAACAAAGCAAACGCAATAAAAACCACTGTGCTGGCCAAGTAAAACATACCAGCAATTCAGATTCACTTCACAAATTAACATCTTTTGAGAATTATAAGAATATACAAAAGTCTTAGGGTTTGACTCTAGGATAAGATTTTATCCATGTTTAGACTATGGATGAATATAAAAAAAATTCAATATTATGGAATTTTATAAATCATTCAAATGAAAAATCAATTACATTGAGGAGATATCATTTGTTGGGAGCTACACCTCATTTTCCTTCTCCAGTTCATTACTCTGCTAAAATATCTCTGTGATCTGGGGAATAGGCAGTGTCATCACTCATTTTAAAGCAATGAGCAAAGAGAATTAGGTATTCCATACCAAGAAAAATTCTCAACTTAGATTTTGCTTGTGAAGATAACTAGAGTTTGACAGTAGAAGACAGAGAAACTCTTCCCACAAGAACTCACTGTCAGTAAATTCTGTCTTTTCATATAAGACTATTATGATAACCCCAAACCTCTAATTTATAAGGTGTGCATACACACACACAGACACACACACACACACAGGATGCCACAAATGTATACACATTTTTTTTTATAATTTTATTGAATCATAATTCTGTACATTGGTGCAATCATAGGGCATGATTCATATACATTCAGAAATGTTTTCATCGTACTTTTACAGATAGCCTTCATGGCATTTTCTTGATCACTATATAAAGAC